>JACXGM010001470.1:0-24027 GCA_016801145.1 Umbra pygmaea
TGTCCTATGGACAGACTCGCCCACCTCAGCTGTAGATCTCTGCAGTTCATCCAGAGTGATCATGGGCCTCTTGGCTGCATCTCTAATCAGTCTTCTCCTTGTATGAGCTGAAAGTTTAGAGGGACGGCCGGGTCTTGGTAGATTTGCAGTGGTCTGATACTCCTTCCATTTCAATATTATCGCTTGCACAGTGCTCCTTGGGATGTTTAACGCTTGGGAAATATTTCTGTATCCAAATCCGGCTTTAAACTTCTCCACAACAGTATCTCAGACCTGCCTGGTGTGTTCCTTGTTCTTCATGATGCTCTCTGTGTTTTCAATGGACCTCTGAGACTATCACAGAGCAGGTGCATTTATACAGAGAATTGATTACACATAGGTGGATTCTATTTATCATCATTAGTCATTTAGGTCAACATTGGATCATTCAGAGATCCCCACTGAACTTCTGGAGAGAGTTTGCTGCACTGAAAGTAAAGGGGCTGAATAATTTTGCTTGCTCAATTTGTCAGTTTTTTATTTGTTAAAAAAGTTTGTCATATCCAATAAATTTTGTTCCACTTCATGATTGTGTCCCACTTTTTGTTGCTTCTTCACAAAAAATTATAGTTATATATCTTTATGTTTAAAGCCTGAAATGTGGCAAAAGGTCGAAATGTTCAAGGGGGCCGAATAATTTCGCAAGGCACTGTAGTAGAATGACATACCAGAATGACATACCAGAATGTAATGTAGGTTTGTTAAAGAGGCTAGCTAGCTAAAATGAGTGAGTTTGAAAGAAACATAATTCTCTGAAGATTTGGAGGTAGCATACATGTTGATACAAAAAAGAAACAGCCCAAAAATACTTGGCCTCTAATTGTTTTTAAGGGTAAATGTCACAAATCTGGGTGTGTAAGGAGTAGATAGGGGGAAACAGGCAAGTAGTGGTTCTTCGGATGTTTAATAATATGAGTATTTCAGGAAGCAGATAGATAAAATTGCAGGGTACGCCTTGTTAGCGAGTGCACAATGGCTGAATATGTATACAGCTTACATTTGATACTCAGCCTTCATTCATGGCCAATCATATCAAAACATGCTCTCAACTGTGGCATGGAACACAGATGGCTTCATATACATAAACAGAACGTACGCCTAACTTCCAAACTAATACAAGGGACTCACGTCACAACTGATGATACCTGTAGTTCCGTAACGTAAACACCCAACAGTGAAAATCTATCAATGAACCACGCCCTCCTCTCCCTTCACCCGGACTGATATAGGAACCGAGCCGACCAGCTGAAAGTGATTAGGTAACGAGATTGACTCAGTCCCCAATCAGCACCAGGTGAAAAAGAGGAAGGTGCTACACAGCACACAATATAATATTTCACATACATTATAACTAAATCAACAGTACATAGGTACTGGCCATAGTAATTCACAAATACAATAACTGAAATAACTAAAATGGTTTTAACACAAATATATATATATATACACATAACTAAATTCCAATCTCAGTTCATATGAAAGCCAGCCCTCACTGGCTTGGCGTTACAGTAAATTAACTTGAGACATTGGCCCTCATTTATGAAAAGTGCGTACGACGGGCGTACGGCGATTCCTACGCAAAGCAAGGGATTTATCAATTTGAACGTGATCGTAGGCTGCGATAACATCTCACGTCTGGTCTGACTTCGTGTATGCAAATTCTATAGTGTGACTAGCGGTGTTCATGGTGTAACCACCTTGTTCAGTGAGTTGTTGAACCAGCGATCATTGATGAATGTGTCTGCATAGCAACTACCCCATATTGCAAATTACATTTCAGAATTACGAATGAATTATATACAGCACATTGCTATTAAGTGGTTTATTTTTTCCCTTTCACTTCGGGGTGGCCTAGAACATGAGGGCAGAAATTAGGCAAACAACAATTTCAATCAAATAATATATATATATATATATATATATATATATATATATATATATATCATTTAAACTTGCGCTTCGGCAGTCCTGTAGTCAAAGCGATGGCAGATCTGGAGGACCTTAATGCGCGCTCTCAGCTCCCCTCAGACACAACAGGTTTAAATCAGCTCCTTGGATTTTCATCAAAGATATAATCACGACTACCTAGTCTTGTCTAACTATTCCAGTGCTTGTTTTCAAAATTCATTCAAAACCGAGAATAAAAAGTGCCATGGTTAATATCTATTTTGTGTGTGAAAAACTATTACTTCTATCAAAACTAAATGATACTAAATATGATCTGTAGTCACATCACTAATACTAATCGATATGTAAGTGTAACGCCCAGCCCAGTGTGGGCTGGCCTTAACAGGGACTGAGAATGGACTCCATGTATATGTTCAGTTATTTCTTGTATATGTTCATTCAGTGCTTTGCAGTTGCATTTAAATATGTGTAAATGTCCCTTTATGGGTTGAGACACCTCTCATTAGCTTGGCAGTTGCTAGGTTGGGTTAGGCTGTGTCTAGTATTGCTAATGAGTATGATTGCGCCCAGCCGTGTCCTGTTAACCAGTAAGTTGTTCATTATTTAAAGGCTGCCAAGCTAGCGTGAGGTGTCGAGCATTGATACAATGTCATTGTGATTTAACGTTGTGTGGACTTCCAGGAGCCATATCTGTGCAGTATATCCTTTAAGTTTGTAAGTAATATATACGCTTTGTACAGTGTCCATGCCACTTGCCATCTGTCTGACTCCGGGTTAATTACTATAAGTAAACAAAACACAACATATCTCAGCTGTCATCTACTGCATCCGGTCTATCTCTCAACACCAATTCCCCCGTGACACTAGGCAATCCCTCAAACTCTTGAAGAATTTATGTGCCGCTTTGACACAACTGATGAGATGAGATTAATATGTAATTGCTTCTGGCTTTTTCCACATCAACAATAATTTTGCTGAAATGGAAAGAATGTTTTGGAAGCCATGCCCATGTAATTATTCTTTAATTAAAGACTCCTCAAGCTGCACTGTATGTTAATGTCTGTAAGGGGTCCTCCAGCTGGGCTGGTCACGTCACTTGAGGATGGTATCTCCGTTTATCCCACGCCACACGAACACAGCACCCAGCACAGCCCTAAGCCTACAACCATCAGTACCTCACTTCCCACTACACACGAACGCAGCACATCTCATAGATCACAATCACCAGACTACTGACACCTGCAGGTTGTTATCTAGTGTATATATTCCAGTCAATCCATATCCTCATTGCGAGGTATTGTTTTCTTAGATTACTACTGAGCGTTTATATGACTAAGTTTGCTATCCTGTGTATTGACCTGTTTGTGTTTTTCCGACTTTCGAGATCTGCCTGCCGTTTGTATCGTTGCCTGAGTCCTCTTGTGTTTGACCTGAATTGCCTGTGCCCTCGACAACCCTCCGGATCCGGATCTTGTGCCACCTGTGTTTGACCTTCGCTGCCTGACTACGCCTTGTCCTGCACACTGTACTTTTGCCTGTATTCTTTGGGATCCAGTCCTGTACATTACTCTTGTTACAGTCTTCTATTAAAATATTTCTAGATTACCCCATGGAGTAGTATCGTTACAGAATACCTTGCCTTCTACAAAATGGAGCCGACAGAGCTACGCCAGCGGCTTCAACAACAAGAGGCCAGGATCAGTGAATTATGCCAGCTCCTTGAACAAACCCAATTGACCACTCCAGCTCCTGCTAGTCAGGTACTACCATCACATTCCCCGAACATAGCTCTCCCTGGCAAATATGATGGCTCACCTGGGTTGTGTAAGGGGTTTTTGATGCAGTGCAGCATGTACATCCACCATCATTCAGTTCAGTTTTCTGAGGACCAGCAAAAGGTGGATTTTATTATTTCCTTGTTAACGGGTAAGGCTCTGGAATGGGCGACTGCTCTGTGGTCTGTGCACAGCCCAGAATTAAGTTCTGAACGAGCCTTTACCAAGCTCTTTAGGGACGTCTTTGACCACCCTGTTGCAGGAGGTACCGCGGGGGATGCTTTATGTGACCTATGCCAGGGTAAACCTACCGCTGCGGAATATGCCCTAGAGTTCAGAACCATAGCCGCAGGTAGCAGTTGGAGCGACGCCGCTCTGCTCACTGTGTACCGGAGGGGGTTAAATACTGACCTACAAACGGAGTGGGCATGTAGGGGGGATACTACTGACCTATCTAAATACATTTCCATGTCTATAGCGGTGGATAAACTCTTAAAGGAAAAAAACCTGGTAAACCACCCTCCTTGAGTTTTCTGCAGGGTTTTGAACCAGGTCCCAGGGTAGCGCAAGAAGAGGAGCCCATGCAACTGGGTAGGTCTCCACTTTCCGACGCCGAAAGAAAAAGACGCCTCCAAAACCGGCTCTGTTTTTATTGTGGAGAAGGACGTCACTTCATCAGTACCTGTTCTAGACGTCTCCCCACTGCCAGCAGCAGTATAACAGCTAACAAAGCTCAGCTGGAACAACCGTCACCTATGCGGGTCTCTAACAAGCAATTCAATGTACCGGTTACCATTAAACGGGGTGCTTCTAGGATTAGCACTTTAGGATTAATTGATTCGGGGGCTGCAGGCAATTTTCTGGACTGTGATACAGCTCAACAGTTAGGGCTTAGGCTTATCGAATTGCCTTCTCCGATAAGGGTTAACTCATTAGATGGGCAACCGTTAGGGTCGGGTTATGTTACACATATGACCGAACCGGTGGAGATGCGGGAGGGAGTTCTACATAAGGAGGAAATCCAGTTCCTTATACTCTACTCCACACGGGAACCTTTGGTATTAGGTTATCCGTGGTTACGTCTACATGACCCTACATTATCCTGGAAAACAGGGGAAGTGCTTACTTGGAGTGAGTATTGTCATGAAAACTGTTTAACTATTCCCTTCAGAGCCACATCAGTGGAGGAATGTAACCCCACAGGACCTACCTACGTGCCCCGCCAATATGACGCCTTTGCCCAGGTGTTTTCCAAGGAGAAAGCCACTCACCTCCCACCGCATCGACCATGGGATTGTTCCATTGACCTCCTCCCTGATGCCTGCTTTCCTAAAGGTAGGATCTACCCACTGTCATTGCCAGAAAAGGAAGCTTTGAAGCTCTACATCTCGGAATCATTGAAACAAGGGTTTATTCGTCCTTCCACCTCTCTGGTGGCCTGTAGTTTCTTCTTTATTAACAAGAAAAATGGCGGATTAAGGCCTTGTATTGACTACAGGCCGTAGAAACGACGTCACCTTCAAGCACAGTTATCCGTTGCCATTAATACCTGCTACCTTAGAACAAATCGGTCAGGCAGCGATTTACACTAAATTGGATTTAAGGAGTGCCTATAATTTGGTTCGGATTAAGGACAGGGATGAATGGAAAACTGCTTTCATAACTCATCAGGGACATTATGAGTATTTAGTTATGCCTTATGGCCTTACTAATGCACCAGCTGTTTTCCAATCGTTTATGAATGACATACTTAGGGAAATGCTGGGTGTCTTTGTGGTAGCCTACATCGACGATATTCTTATCTATTCTATCTCCCTGAATGAGCACGTTCAACACGTCAAGAGGGTTTTACAACGCTTACAGGACAACAACCTGTATGTAAAAGCAGAAAAGAGCAAATTCCATGTAACTACAGTATTGTTTTTGGGGTTTGTATTAACCCCTGGGGGAGCTGTCAGCTGTCAGGGAGTGGCCACAGCCCCATACAGTCAAGGAACTACAACGCTTTTTGGGGTTCGCAAACTTTTACCGCAAGTTTGTAGGAAAGTACAGCACTATAGCGGCCCCGCTCCATGCTTTAACCAGTCACAAGGGAGCTAAATTACCGTGGACATCTACATCTTTGACGGCTTTTCAAGCCTTGAAGGATAGTTTTGCTTCTGCTCCTGTTTTATGTCACCCCAACCCGGAGTTGCCATTCACTGTGGAGGTAGATGCGTCGGAGGTTGGGGTGGGAGCAGTGTTATCCCAAAGACAAGGAAAAAATGCTACTTTAAGGCCGTGTGCGTATTATTCCCGTAAACTCTCTCCGGCGGAGAGAAATTATGACGTGGGATGTAGGGAATTATTGGCCATTAAATTAGCTCTCGAGGAATGGAGACATTGGTTGGAGGGAGCCAAACACCCGTTTGTGGTATTGACTGACCATCGGAATTTGGAGTATCTTAAGAATGCTAAGAGGTTAACTGCACAGCAAACCAGCCGGGTTCTGTTTTTTAGTCGCTTCAGATTCACAGTGTCATATGTTCCAGGAAACAAGAATGTAAAAGCAGATGCCCTGTCCCGCCAGTTTGAACCACCCCTCCGCCGTCCAGAACCTGAGTTCATCTTACCCCCGGCTTGTTTTGTGAGACCGATACGGTGGGAATTGGACGACGAGATCGAAGCATCCCGGACATCCGACCCCTCTCCACCTGAGACACAGATGGGGAAGACCTATGTTCCTGCCAGCATGAGATCCCATCTCCTACACTGGAGCCATTGCTCTTTAGGGACCGGGCACCCCGGCATCACCAAAACTGTACAACTACTGAGTAAGAAATACTGGTGGGCCTCTATGAAGGAAGACATCACTGATTATGTGTTGTCTTGCCCGGTATGTGCTCAAACTAAGACTCCACGTCAACTCCCCACAGGTGAGCTCTTGCCCCTCCCCATTCCACACAGACCTTGGTCTCACATATCCATAGACTTTGTAACTGATCTACCGACTTCCTCTGGTTACACTACCATATTCACTATAATAGACAGGTTCTCCAAGATGTGCCGTCTGGTTCCTTTGACCCGCCTACCGTCGGCTTTGGAGACAGCCGAAAGCCTGTTCATGGAGGTGTTTCGCCAATTTGGCTTACCCGAGGACATCGTGTCCGATAGAGGTCCTCAGTTTACGTCTCGGGTGTGGAGGGCATTCTGTGAACGTTTAGGGATCACATTCAGTCTTACATCAGGCCATCACCCTCAATCAAACGGTCAAACCGAACGATTAAATCAAGAAATAGGTAAATTCCTGCGGCAACAATGTTCCTCGCAACCACAAGACTGGCACAGGTTTCTCCCCTGGATTGAATATGCGCAAAACTCCCTAATTCACTCTTCTTCCAGGCTAACCCCTTTCCAGTGTGTGTTAGGTTTCCAGCCCCCCCTTTTCCCTTGGGACACTGAAGTCAGCAATGTCCAGGCTGTGGAGGACTGGTTCAACAGCAGCTCCAGAGTGTGGGACGAGGCCCACCGACATCTCGATCAAGCCACGCAGAGGCAAAAGCGGCATGCCGACCGTAGGAGGAGACCCACCATAGTGTATCATCCGGGGCAAAGGGTATGGCTCTCCACCAGGGATTTTCGATTCCGGACTCAGAGTAAGAAGTTCAACCCACGGTATGTCGGTCCATATAAGATCTTGAAACGCATTAACCCAGTCACCTACAGGCTACAACTTCCCCGTCAGCTTCGTATGTCCCCGTCATTCCATGTGTCCTTGCTCAAGCCTGTGCATTACAGTCCCCTGCATCCTCCAACGACTCGCCTGCCTCCTCCGCCTGTGGACATCGGTGGGGAACCCGCCTACGCCATTACGGACATTCTGGATTCCAGACGACGTCGGTCGGGCCTGGAATACCTGGTCGATTGGGAGGGTTATGGCCCTGAGGAGCGTTCTTGGGTTCCCAGCTGTGATGTGTTGGACCCGGAGTTGATGGCTGAGTTTCATCGCCGCTGCCCTGATTGCCCAGGACCCTGGTCCCGTGGTAGGCCGCCTGTCAGGCGGCTTGGGGCGTCTAGAGACGCCCGTCGAGGGGGGGGCCCTGTAAGGGGTCCTCCAGCTGGGCTGGTCACGTCACTTGAGGATGGTATCTCCATTCATCCCACGCCACACGCCACACGAACACAGCACCCAGCACAGCCCTAAGCCTACAACCATCAGTACCTCACTTCCCACTACACACGAACGCAGCACATCTCATAGATCACAATCACCAGACGACTGACACCTGCAGGTTTTTATCTAGTGTATATATTCCAGTCAATCCATATCCTCATTGCGAGGTATTGTTTTCTTAGATTACTACTGAGCGTTTATATGACTAATTTTGCTATCCTGTGTATTGACCTGTTTGTGTTTTTCCGACTTTCGAGATCTGCCTGCCGTTTGTATCGTTGCCTGAGTCCTCTTGTGTTTGACCTGATTTGCCTGTGCCCTCGACAACCCTCCGGATCCTGATATTGTGCTTCTGCTTCTGCCACCTGTGTTTGACCTTCGCTGCCTGACTTGGCCTTGTCCTGCACACTGTACTTTTGCCTGTATTCTTTGGGATCCGGTCCTGTACATTACTCTTGTTACAGTCTTCTATTAAAATATTTCTAGATTACCCCATGGAGTAGTATCGTTACAATGTCATTGTCCTTGCTTTGCCTCCTATGTGCCACAATAATAAAGATGAAAACAAAAAAAATATTAAATATTCATTTTTATTTAACTAAAGTTGTTTATGTAACAAAAACCCAGATTTCACATTGACAAAAATATTTAAATCCCATCAATGTGATCTGTATAATCAATGTGTGGTGAAAAACAAACCAAATAAAACAACAGTTTAACGTAAATACAAATTAAGATATATTTGCGAAAAGAAAACTCAAATTTTCTGTTATATATTTATATATAACATATATTTATAATTGTATTCATATATACAATTATATTGGCATGTTATGTAGTTCATCCTCATAAATAATAGGCTAAAGTAAACAGAACAAAGTCATGTTTAAAACTGATATTCTTGACGATGTGTCCATCTGGCGGAGCAGATAGATAGATAGTATAAATGTTGTAATCAGCTACGGAATCATGGTATTCATGTATATGCCTTTAGTTTGTTTTATTTTTAAGTGTTCCATTGTGTGTTCCATCATGATGCATGTCTTGACCATTTTAAAAGGTGCAAGAAATTCGACTTGCACACAAATATTTCCCATTTACAATTAGATTAATACCGACATCTGTAGGTTATACAATCAAATGGATGGTAAAAAGCCATGCAC
Source organism: Umbra pygmaea (assembly GCA_016801145.1). NCBI lineage: Eukaryota > Metazoa > Chordata > Actinopteri > Esociformes > Umbridae > Umbra > Umbra pygmaea. Next base: position 9,039 of record JACXGM010001470.1, read on the forward strand.
ATCTTCAGACACCAAGAAGACTTGCTGGCAAACAAGGACGAGTGGCTTATGAGCCGGTACTGACTAGCTTGGGCTGTCCTATTGGACCTATGTGCACTTTTGGGCCCAATGTTACAGAGGAAACTTCAGCGTTACAGAGGGCAAAACTACTGCCCTCAGGTTTGTCTCCCTCAGCATGGCTCTCAGGTGGGCCCTTGCTTCTCTGATGGCAGCCTCCTCCGCTACATAGCTCCCTGCCAAAAATTCCTTGGCGGAATACAGGCTGCCAAAGGGGAAAAGCATTGCTTGCGGGCTCCACTGCGCTCCTCCCATGGTGATGGTACAGGGAAGAGCGCAGTCCTCTCCCTGATATCCCGATGTCTCTCCGTTTGGACGGCAGTTCATTCTGTCACAAATAGCGGTGTGTGTAGGTGTAAAGAGAGTGAGGAAGACTTAGGCAGATAGATGAGTCAAACAGTAGTTTACTGGAGTAGTCAGTCCAGCCAGAGTATATGAACAAATACGTAGTTGCAGGTGAACATCAGTTGTGAGCAGCACAACAGTATATATACATTTAGATACTCATGCTCTAACATGGCGTGGACGCGGTTAATAAATATATATAAAGAGCGTATGCATAGAGCCTCAAACAACCCTGCACTCTATTCACAACATACATATACACTCACCTAAAGGATTATTAGGAACAACCGTTCAATTTCTCCTTAATGCAATGATCTACTCAACCAATCACATGGCAGTTGATTCAATGCATACTAATTGCATACATAGGAACACCATACTTATACTGTGTTTGACCCCCTTTCGCCTTCAGAACTGCCTTAATTCTACGTGGCATTGTTTCAACAAGGTGCTGAAAGCATTCTTTAGAAATGTTGACCCATATTGTTAGGATAGCATCTTGCAGTTGATGGAGATTTGTAAGATGCACATCCAGGGCACGAAGCTCCCGTTCCACTACATCCCAAAGATGCTCTATTGGGTTGAGATCTGGTGACTGTGGGGGCCATTTTAGTACAGTGAACTCATTGTCATGTTCAATAAACCAATTTGAAATGATTCGAGCTTTGTGATATGGTGCATTATCCTGCTGGAAGTAGCCATCAAAGGATGGGTACATGGTGGCCATAAAGGGATGGACATGGTCATAAACAATGCTCAGGTAGGCCGTGGCTTTTAAATGATGCCCAATTGACACTAAGGGGCCTAAAGTGTGCAAAAAAAACATCCTCCAAACCATTACACCACCACCACCAGCCTGCACAGTGGTAATAAGGCAGGATGGATCCATGTTCTCATTCTGTTTACGCCAAATTCTGACTCTACCATCTGAATGTCTCAACAAAAATCGAGACTCAACAGACCAAGCAATATTTTTCCAGTCTTCAACTGTCCAGTTTTGGTGTGCTCTTGCAAATTGTAGCCTCTTTTTTCTATTTGTAGTGGAGATGAGTGGTACCCGGTGGGGTCTTCTGCTGTTGTAGCCCATCCGCCTCAAGGTTGTGCGTGTTGTGGCTTCACAAATGCTTTGATGCATACCTCGGTTGTAACAAGTGGTTATTTCAGTCAGAGTTGCCCTTCTATCAGCTTGAAGCAGTTGGCCCATTCTTCTCTCACCTCTAGCATCAACATGGCATTTCCACCCACAGGACTGCTGCATACTGGATGTTTTTCCCTTCTAACACCATTCTTTGTAAAACCTAGAAATGTTTGTGCGTGTAAATTCTAGTAACTGAGCAGATTGTGAAATACTCAAACTGGCCCGTCTGGCACCAACAACCATGCCACTTTAAAAATTTCTTAAATCACCTTTCTTTCCCATTCTGACATTCAATTTGGAGTTCAGGAGATTGTCTTGACCAGGACCACACCTCTAAATGCATTGAAGCAACTGCCATGTGATTGGTTGAGTAGATAACTGCATCAAGGAGAAATTGAATGGGTGTTCCTAATAATCCTTTAGGTGAGTGTATATAGCTATATGTTAAGAGCATAGTCATTTATATATAGACATTGTGCAGTTACAACGATGTATGTCAGCAGTACCAGTGCAGTTGTATTTCTACATTCTCATGTTCATTAAACATCAAGAACGCTCTTCCCGCATTCTGGTCTCTGTTCCTCTCCTTCCTTGAACACTACACCATCTTAGTGTGACATGCTTTTTGATTTTTTTGCAATATTACTGTAAAAGCCCCTTGTGGCAAATGCTGATAAAGAAATTATATTAAGAAAAAACAAATCAGATTTATTAGGATATTTGTAGTGGCTTTCATTATAAATCATTTTCAAGACTTAACCCCTTAATGTCAATGTTTGCCTTCTTCACCAACAATTTCTAACAAAAATTACATTCTTGGCAAGGAGATGGGAATGACTGTTCACAATTTGAATGGCACAATATGACATTTCTGGAGATGTTCATCTGCTCTACAAGAAAGGTTAACACTATCCCTATACAGGGATGTCTGTTCTGAGGCGGTTAATATTAATTTAAGCAAACATATTTCAATGTGGAAAAAGAACTGTATCATTTAGAAAGAACTTGACAACCCTTCATAGAAACTTTAAAAAAACACTTTGACTTATGTTGATTTTACTGGTCTCACAGCTCTCTGTACTACTCTTTTTAACACCGTCTTTGCTGATTTCTTGAACTCCTCCGTCTTCAGAACATAAATGATGGGGTTAAGCATGGGCGGAAGCACTGAGGTCAGGGAGAGGTTTAAAATCCTTGCGTTACTGGGTATGAAGGTGAAGCAAAGGGTGATGGGTAGGTAGTATATGGAAACTAGTATCAGGTGTGAAGTGCACGTCTTTATAGCCCTGTGTCTGAGAAAGAGAGGGACAAAGAGAGAGAAAGGAAGCATGAGGTGTAAAATATAAATAAGACATTAAGGAATACTTTGATTTAATAACTAGATTTGAACATGACAGGTAAATATACAGTGCCTTGCAAAATAATTCATCCCCCTTGTCTTTCGACCTACTTTACAGCCTTCAGTTCAATGTTGTTCTAATCGGACTGATATGTGATAGATCAGAACACAATGGTCTAAATTGGTCAAGTGAAATGAGAAAAATACATGCATAAAACTATTTTTTAGAAGAAAAAAATAATAATTGGCATGTGCGGAAATATTCACCCCCTTTTATGAAGCCCATGAAAAGCTCTGGTGCAATCAATTACCTTCAGAGGTCACACAATTAGTGAAATGATGTCCACCTGTGTGCAATCTAAGTGCCTTTATGGCAGAGTGGCAAGAAGAAAGCCATTACTCTCAGCAAAAATCTGGGACTGGGAAACTTGTCAGGGTTGAGGGAAAGATGGATGGTGCAAAATACAGGGATATTCTTGAGCAAAACCTGTACCACTCTGTGCGTGATTTGAGGCTAGGACGGAGGTTCACCTTCCAGCAGGACAATGACGCCAAACACACTGCTAAAGCAAAACCTGAGTGGTTTAATAGAAAACATGTGAATCTGTTGGAGTGGACTAGTCAAAGCCCAGACCTCAATCCAATAAAAAATCTGTAGTCAGACTTGAAGATTGCTGTTCACAAGCGCAAACCATCCAACTTGAAGAAGCTAGAGCAATTTTGCAAGGAGCAATGGGCATAAATCCCAGTGGTAAGATGTGGCAAGCTCATAGAGACTTATCCAAAGTGACTTGGAGCTGTGATAGCGCAAAAGGTGGCTCTACAAAGTATAGAGAATAGATATGCACATTTACTTTTTCTGTTATTGTGTCCTATTTGTTGTTTGCTTCACAATAAAAAACACAAACATCTTTAAAGTTGTGGGCATGTTCTGTAAATTAAATGCTGCAAATTCTCAGACAATCCATGTTAATTTCAAATTGTGAGGCAACAAAACAAGTAAAATGCCATGTGAATTTGAATACATTTGCAAGGCACTGTACTGTGGCTTGTTTTAAGGCTTTACATTCTGATTGATAGAATTTTACCTTTAAACAAGTGTTATAAATAGTTGAGGTATGATTTAGAACTATTTGAATTACTAAGATTAGGATTATTACACTGCAAAAGAATTAAGGGAACACTAAAACACAATGTAACTCCAATTCAATCACACTTCTGTGAAATCACACTGTCCACTCAGGAAGCAACACTGATTGACAATCAATTTCACGTGCTGTTATGCAAATGGAACAGACAACAGGTGGAAATTATAGGCAATTAGCAAGACACCCCCAATAAAGGAGTGGTTCTGCAGGTGGTGACCACAGACCACTTCTCAGTTCCTATGCTTCCTGGCTGATGTTCTGGTCAATTTTGAATGCTTGCGTTGCTTTCACTCTAGTGGTAGCACGAGATGGAGTCTACAACCCACACAAGTGGCTCAAGTAGTGCAGCTCATCCAGGATGGCACATCAATGCGTGCTGTGGCAATAAGGTTTGCTGTGTCTGTCAGCGTAGTGTCCAGAGCATGGAGGCGCTACCAGGAGACAGGCCAGTACATCAGGAGAAGTGGAGGAGGCCGTAGGAGGGCAACAACCCAGCAGCAGGACCGCTACCTCCACCTTTGTGCAAAAAGGAGCAGGAGGAGCTCTGCCAGAGCCCTGCAAAATGACCTCCAGCAGAACACAAATGTGCATGTGTCCACTCAAACGGTTAGAAACAGACTCCATGAGGGTGGTATGAGGCCCCCACGTCCACAGGTGGGGGTTGTGCTTACAGCCCAACACCATGCAAGACGTTTGGCATTTGCCAGAGAACACAAATTCTTCACTGGCGCCCTGTGCTCTTCACAGATGAAAGCAGGTTCACACTTTGCACATGTGACAGACGTGACAGTCTGGAGACGCCGTGGAGAACGTTCTGCTGCCTGCAAGATCCTACAGCATCCAGGTCAGTAATGGTGTGGGGTGGCATTTCTTTGGGGGGCCGCGCAGCGGTCAGGCTAATGGCAGTCAGGCTAATCTCAGGCTAATGGCAGTCAGGCTAATCTCAGGCTAATGGCAGTCAGGCTATCTCTGTGCTCGCCAGAGGTAGCCTGACTGCCATTAGGTACTGAGATGAGATCCTCAGACCCCTTGTGAGACCATATGCTGGTGCGGGTGGCCCTGGGTTCCTCCTTAATGCAGACAATGCTAGAACTCATGTGGCTGGAGTGTATCAGCAGTTCCTGCAAGAGAAATGCATTGATGCTATGGACTGGCCCGCCCGTTCCCGAGACCTGAATCCGATTGAGCACATCTGGGACATCATGTTTCGCTCCAACGCCATGTTGCACCACAGACTGTCTAGGAGTTGGCGGATGCTTTAGTCAGGTCTGGGAGGACATCCCTCAGGAGACCATCCGCCACCTCATCAGGAGCATGCCCAGGCATTGTAGGGAGGTCGTACAGGCACGTGGAGGCCACACACTTTTGAGCCTCAATTTTACTTGTTTTAAGGAAATTACATCAAAGTTGGATCAGCCTGTAGTGTGGTTTTCCACTTTGATTTTGAATGTGACTCCATATCCAGACCTCCATGGATTGATAAATTTGATTTACATTGATAATTTTTGTGTGATTTTGTTGTCAGCACATTCAACTATGTAAAGACGAAAGTATTTCATACCACTATTACATTCATTCAGATCTAGGATGTGTTGTCTTAGTGTTCCCTTTATTTTTTTGAGCATTACATTTTGTTTATTACATCACATTGAGCTCTTTATAAACTTGCAACAAAGTATGATTTTTATTTTTATTTTTATTTAACCTTTATTTAACCAGGTGGGCACATTGAGAACATTTTCTCATTCGAGACGGCAACCTGGCCAAGATAAAATCATTGAGGTACAGACAAAAAGAAGTTACACGTATGATTACAAGACATGGAGTGCACAATAGATAGTAAAAACAGAGAAAAATTGTGAATGAATAATAAATAATACAGTGTGGAGGTCAGACAATTAGTACAATTAGCATTTGTGCAAGTAGTGCAACAAGTAGTGCAACTGATGTCAATATAAAGAGGTAGATGACTGGTGAATACAGTCGCGTGGTGCTGTACAATACAGACATTTAGAAAAAATATATAATGAAGAGTAGGGGCTGAGGTAGATGGGTACATTTGTTTAGGTACAAAGTGGCTGTGCGTAAATAATACTATGGTAAGTGGCATAATAACCAGGGCCCGGTTCCCCAAAACGTTCTTATCGCTAAGTAGTTCTTAACCTATTCCTTAACCTCATGGCACGGTTCCCGACATGTTCGTACGCTAAGTATATCTTCTGTAAGTCACACTTTCGTAAGGTTGGTCTGGACCATTCGTAAGCTCTCTCTTAGCGTTGTTTGAGCTCAAGTCACTAGTTGACGCCACTGTGCAGCAGTCTTTAGAAATCAGTGTAGCGCAGTACAAGTCAAACTATGGTATGTTGACAATGTTTTGGCTTAACAATGATAACACATAATGCACCTTTTCGTGAAGTGAAAAATCAATTCCTGAGCAATCGATGACAACAAATTCAGAACCTTCCCTTGGGACATCGCCTTTGTAACGTTGAACTTAAGAGGCAGCGCGTTAAGAAGCTTCCTAAGAGACACTTAGGGGAACACACTTAGGAACATAAACAACTTCGGTAAGATATATCTTTTTGAGTCTTCTTAGCACGCTAAGTATGAACGTTATCAGGGAACCGGGCCCAGGACTGTGGGAGGTGGAGTGTGCAAAATATACAGAGACAGCTATGCTGGATTAGATTGTGCAAAGTGCATAACGGCATAAGAGGGTTGGGTGGGATTAACATGTGCAGTGGTCTGACAGTAGATTTGTTAGTAGTGCTTTGAAGGTGGTTAGCGGGACAATGGATTCAATCTTGAGGGATTTTTGTAGAAAATTCCAATCATTAGCAGCAGAGAATTGGAAGGAGATGCGGCCAAAGGAGGATCAGGCTTTAGTGGTAACCAGAGTTATAAACCTGCTTGAATGCAGATTGAGAGAGGGTGTTGCTCTGAAGAATAATGATTTTATGTAAGGTGGGGTTTTGCCTAGGAGACACTTGTAGATTAGATGATAACGGAGTGTTTGACGCCGGGTGTGTATTGAAGGCCAGCCAGTTTGTGTATAGAGACTGCAGTGGTGGGTGTTATATGGAGCATTGGTGAAAAAATGGATGGCGCTGTGGTACACAACATCTAATTTTTGAAGTAGAGTTTGATGAAAATCTGTAAATTACATCACCAAAGTCTAGTATGGGGAGGATGGTCATTTTAACAAAGGCAAGTTTGGCTGGAAAGGTCAATGAGGCATTATTACGAAATAGGAAGCCAATCCTGGACTTAATTTTTGATTGGAGCTGGTTGATGTGTGTCTGGAAAGAAGGTGAAGAGTCTAACCAGACACCTAGGTATTTGTAGTGGTCTACATATGCCAGCACGGACTAGTCAAGTGTGGTGATATTTGGTGGGCAAGCAGGTGCAATGTGTGATCCTTTGAAGACCATACATTTGGTTTTACTAGGATTTAAAAGTAGTTGGAGGCAACGGAAGGAGTGTTGCATGTTATTAAAGCTTACTTGAAGGTTTTTTAACACAGAGTCCAACGTCGGGCCAGATGCATATAGTGAATATGCTCTGTAAATACTAAAGTGCTTTCAAAAACCTGCAAGATTTGTCGGTTCTGATTTTAGATCAGGGTCCTCATTTATAAATGTGACATATGCACAATAGAAGGCATACACTGCTCCCTACACAAGAATTGAAGTTTATAAAAAGCAAACTTGACCGGAAAATGTGCGGTCCTTCACAGACGCTTTGACTTAGGCATTCGCACAGACATTTGTCAAATGAGAAAGGTTGACATCATCAGCAGGTGGAAGAAACTGTGTGTAACAACAGGCAGTTGTGCAAAAGAAATAGAAATACTGCCTCTCATTAATAATATGACACAAAGCCATTCTTAAAATTAATAGCCTACACAAAAACCTATTAGATCGATGTGCAGTGAAAAACAAACAAAATAAAACAAGATTGTAACATAAATGCAAATTAAGACATATTTGAAAAAATAACACTCAAATATGTTCTATAATTATATTGGTATGTTATGTAATTCATCCTCATAAATAATAGTCTACGGTAAACAGAACAAAATCATGGTTAAAACTGATATTCTTGTCGATGTGTCCATCTGGAGGAGCATATAGATGATACATAGTATAAATGTTGTCATCAGCTACGGAATCATTGTGTTCATGAGACACTACCGTTCAAAGTTAGGGTTCACCCAGACAATTTCATGTTTTCCATGAAAACTCACACTTTTATTCTTCAAATGAGTTGCAAAATGAATAGAAAATATTATCATGACATTGCGAGGTTAGAAATTATGATTTTATTTTAAATAATAATTTTGCCCTTCAAACTTTGCTTTCATCAAGAATCCTCTATTTGCAGCAATTACAGCCTTGCAGACCTTTAGCATTCTACCTGTCAATTTGTTGAGGCAACCTGAAGAAATTTCACCTCCTTCTTGATGCACCTCCTACAAGTTGTATTGGCTTGATGGGCACTTCGTACGTACCATACGGTCAAGCTGCTCCCACAACAGCCCAATAGGGTTGCGATCTTGTGACTGCGCTGGCCACTCCATTACAGACAGAATACCAGTGAACTGCTTCTTCCCTAAACAGTTATCGCATAGTTTGAAGGTGTGCTTTGGGTCATTGTCCTGTTGTAGGAGGAAATTGGCTCCAATCAAGCGCTGTCCACAGGGTATGGCATGCCAATGCAAAATGGAGTGATAGCCTTCCTTATTAAAATTCACTTTTACCTTATACAAACCTCCCACTTTACCAGTACCAAAGCAGCCCCAGACAATCACATTACCTCCAACATGCTTGACAGATGGCATCAGGCACTCCTCCAGCATCTTTTCACTTATTCTGCTGTGTGATCCAAACACATCAAACTTAGATTTGTCTGTCCATAACATTTTTTTTCCAATCTTCCTCTGTCCAACGTCTGTGTTCTTTTGCCCATCTTAATCTTTTCCTTGTATTGGCCAGTGGCTTTTTCTTTGCGACTCTGTCTAGAAGGCCATCATCCCGGAGTGCCTCTTCACTGTGGATGTGGAGAATGTCGTTTTGCGGGCACCATTTAATTAAGCTACCAGCTGAGGACCTGTGAGGCGTCTATTTCTCAAACTACAGACTGTAATGTAGTTGTCCTCTTGCTTAGTTGTGCACTGGGCAAACAAAATTGCGCAATTTGCAGCTATGTCCGGTTTCCGAAATGTAACATTGACTACACTCATGTTGCCCTAAAGGCAACGAATGAGAATGAAAATCCTTTCATTCTCATTGCTCAATAATGTACTAACTAATGTTCCCCCACATGTGGCAGACACATTGTCACAATGAAGCGCTAGACGCTTTTTGGCATCGACTTTGATATCTGACTGCTTGTTTTTATTTAGGCTATGGTCCGACTTTCTGAGGCTGTGGCAAAGTTTTATAAATGAGGCCCTTGGAGAGCGAATAAGCATTGCTACATTGATTTATCTGTTGTGATGCCCTTGTGATTTTGTTGATTTGAATACCTGTAACTACCTGGCACCAATTAATTGGAACACACAACTGGTTTGGTGCAGGGTTCCTGCAGGGTCTTGAAAAGTCTGACATTCTGAACGTTAAATATCTTAAAAATTGCCTGATTTTCATCCGAGGCCTTAAATTTTATTTAGTCAGGTCTTAAAAATGGCTTTACCCTTGTTCATTTCCAGAAACGCTGGCCGTAGAAAGAGAAAATATCGAGTCGTAGCCTACAAAGCGGAGTCATGAATATTGTCGATGTTAATTAGGAAGAAAAGTACATTTTGCATTGCACACTGACATTTTTTAAGGTGCAACAGTAACAAAACCAGCAGAAAGCTGCCCTCAAAACGTTGATTCGGTGTGTTGTAGTTCTTTCTGGGGATACTGATGTTGATACGTACGCAGTGATAAAGCTACAAATCCTGTGATAAATGCAATACAATACCTGCCCGCGAGATACATCTGCGTCTCCTCAGAGTTTGTTAAAGTTCGGCTAGGCCTACTTGTGGAAAATGGGAAAGTGAACTTTTAACGAGACATGGCTAGAGCACAGCGATTTCCGCTGTGGTTACAAGCCGTACACAGCTCCAGGTACGAAGCTGGAGTCACACACTGTGTGCAGACTTAATTATGCACAGTGTATCATGCACACGTAAAAATGCTGGAGGCAAAATAGAAGAGAAGATACATTTAGAAGTGTTCCTTAATATAATAAAAAATAAATAAATTATTAGCAAATATAATTAAAAGACATTGCTTTCTAATCAAATCCAAAAATTAAAATGAAGTATTGCGCTGGTCACCCTCAGTAAGACAACGCATTCCAACACAAGAGACTGCGCAACTCTCGCTCCCGACGTCCAAAAACAGGTCAGTGCACAGCAAAGTGAGAAAATTGAGTTTCTTCTTCCCTAACATAATACACGGTCAACATCAACCCTTTATCCAAGAGTTGCAAAACAGCAGAGAATGGGAACCAACGACAGAGGTAGTCACAGTATACTGCTTAACTACTCAAGTTGCCATATAAGTTAACATTAGCCTATTAAGGCAAAACCAATCTTTTTGCCAACTATTGGTAGTCTGAAAAAATAGGACTATTCTTGATATTTGGCAAAGTATTGTTTATTGATGATTCTCTGTTTGCCCTCACAACAACTCAATAATTATTAGCAATGACTGTAATAGATATTACATGAATATGCTATTTGAACAGATTCAGAGCATTGGTGAAAAATCATATAGCTTGCTATCCCTTTTGTTAACTTTAGTAGATGATAAATCTATTATGTCTAATTCTATAAAGATGATCACTCATCAACATATGGGGAATTTGTAATATCATCACATCGGATAGTAGGCAGTAGTACTAAATGTCATAGTAATGTTATTTTATGTCTCAACATTTATATTAATTTGCTGCTGGGTCATTTTAGGGCTATTGTAGATGTGCACAGTTATGCAGAAAACCACTTTCTGGCTCATAGCCTACTTATGCACCATCCTTTATAAACCAGAGTTTTTGCAACAATTTTGTTAAGGTTATATCATTAGATAAACCATGTCCCGGGTCTTAAATATGTTTTAATTTATCACAAATAAGATTGTTTAGTAATACTACAAGGTAGAATACATAATCCTCTGCCAGTGTGCATAATTAAATTATTGACCAATCACAGGTATTTTTTATTATTTTATTGTTTATTCACGGCGGTATTGGTCTTAAAATGCATTTTGAGTGGTATTAAAAAAGTCTTAAAAAGCCTTAAATTTAATGCAGACACCCTGTGGTGAGCTTATTAAGCCTTAAACTTCATCGACAGGTGCATCCAATCATGAGAAAATGTATGTAAGGTGCCCAATTGCAAGTTGTTTATCTCTTTGACTCTCATCTGAAGAGTGGCAACATGGGGGCCTTAAAACAACTCTCAAATGACCTGAAAACAAACGTTGTTCAAAATTATGGTTTAGGGGAAGGCTAAAAAAAGCTATCACTGATATACTGTGTGAAACATAGTTAGGAAATGGAAGACCACAGGCACAGTTCTTGTTAAGGCTAGAAGTTGCAGGCCAAGTAAAATATCAGAGAGGCAAAGGCGAAGGATGGTGAGTGGTCAAAAACAGCCCACAGGCCACCTCCAAAGCCCTACAACATCATCTTGCTACAGATGGTGTCATCGGTCAGCAATTCAGTGCACTTTGCATAAGAACAAGCTGTGCACATTTGGACAAGCCAGCTTCATTTTGATAGTTGCTGTGGACTGACGAAACAAAGATGAAAAAAGTTATTTGGTCATAAAACGTGGTGTTATTTATTGCAGCAAAATAACACAGCATTCCAAGACAAACACTTGCTACCTATAGTAAAATTTGGTGGAGGTTCCATCATGATGTGGGGCTGTGTGGCCAGTGCCGGTACTGGGAAGCTTGTTAGAGTTGAGGGTTGCATGGATTCCACTCAATATCAGCAGATACTTGAGAATAATTTAGAGGAATCAGTCACAGAGTTGAAGTTATACTGGGGCTGGATATTTCATCAAGACACTGCTCAAAATCAACTCTGTCATTTATGCGGAGGAACAAGTACAATGTTCTGGAATGGCCATCCCAGTCCCCAGACCTGAATATCATTGAAAATATGTCAGGTGATTTGAAGCGGGCTGTCCATGCTCAGCAACCATCAAACCTAACTGAACTTGGCTAGCAGGGATGGTCCAAGATACCTCTAGGAGAATCCAGACACTCGTTACAGGCAATATGAAGTGTCTAGAGGCTGTTATTTCTGCTAAAGGAGGATCAACTAAATATTGATTTGATATTTCTGTTGGGGTGCCCAAATTTACGCACTTGTCTAATTTCTTTTTGATTCATACTGCTCATGTTCTGTTAATCCAAAGAACCTCATTTCACTACGTCCTTCAGTTATTTGATAGATCAAAATTAAATTGCTGATCCAAACACCCAATACTTGATACATCATGGAAATTGTCAGGGGTGCGCAAACATTTGCATACGACTGTAGCTAGTCATTGATATCAACAGTCAACAACAATGTTCCTTATAACAATTCATTTTGGCATGTATTAATTAGTAATGCTTATCAACGTAAACGAGGGATGTTTTGAGAGAACCAAGTGAATGTAACCACTGATGTTTTCTACTAGCTGATAGCCCCGTCAGTTTGGGAAATGCTAATGATGTTACATCCACGTTACAGACTTTACAGCATACATACATCCCTTTGAGGTATCATAAGTTAATCCTATGGATGTATTAATATACCACATGATGAATTACAACCACTAGCTATATCCATTATTACAGCTTGGGAGAACAGTCATATGAGCATGCACATTTTAACCCAAAAAGAATCATCCGCTGAAATATACAAGTTTCTTTCACCATGTAAGTCTATGGTAAAATGTAATTCTCGGCCAGATGGGTGCAGTTCCACTGTTGGCCACTAAGCCCATGGTTGCTTTTTTTTGCCGCTGTTTCGGGGGGCTTGAATCACTGCACTATGGAGCCCCCCTAGGCCCACTTAGAAAAAAAATAATATTACCTTGTGGCCTCAAGATAGTCTATCTTGAGGCCACGAGTTAGTCTATCTTGAGGCCACGAGTTAGTCTATCTTGAGGCCACGAGGTAGTCTATCTTGAGGCCACGAGGTAGTCTATATTGAGGCAATGAGATAGTATCTCATTGTAATCAGTGGTTGAATTGGTCCGGAGCTCTCCAGGGCTCAGCTCCGACGCATAAGCCTGCTCGGATGTGCCTGCTTCCAGTCAGTTGCCTACTGGAAATATGTCAAATTTAATGAAAGTGATGCTTTTGAAAACATGATATTTCTGACAATAAATTCACAATTTTTTAAATGGCATGTCTATTTTTTCTCGGTGGAGCGGAGATGAGAACGTATTCTTGTTCAGCTACTAATCTCGTGTTCAATCGACCATCGCGACCATCGCGCACCACTCGCGCATTGCGCTTCAATGTGGGATTTATATACGTTCAGACCGAACGCTAATTGAGCGAGAAATTCGCTTCTATCGCATCTAGTTGGACGCTTGAACAATTTGAATCCACTGGCTTGTCCAAAGCAAATAGGACGCGCGAATAAAGCTAGTGTTTGAAGTGAAATAGACGCGCATTCAAGGCAGAGTTGAGGTGTTCGGAGGGAGGCACCTGCTCAGCGGCGGCGCCAGGCATTTTCCAATTATGAGACATACAGTAGACAAATCACCATACTCTTAAAACTATAAATAAGAAAAAAGCACATTTAATGTGATAATATTGCTCTAATTCATTGTGTCAAATGTTCAGCTTTGTAAATAGTCCAAAGTAAAAGTACAAGGCTGGGTTCATCCATTTTGGGAAGTTTTTATTAAAATCTATGACCAGGTAAAGGCGATCATAAATAACCATTGACCATAAAGAATACATTTGACTCTTTGTTAAATGTAGCGAGGAGGAGATCTTCAGAGCACCTGGCCTAACCAAAAACTCCAGCCTGTTACTCTGCCCAGTCCACCCAGTTACTCCACCTATTCCACTCAGTTACTCTGCCCGGCACTCCAAACACTCCACAAAGTTATTCAGCCCACTCCACCCAGTTACTCTGCCCACTCTAGCCAGTTACTCCACCAACTCCACTCAGTTACTACACCCACTCATACCATATAATTACTCTGCACACTCCACTCACTTACTCCACCCACTCCAAACACTCCAGCCAGTTACTCCAGCATCTTTAACCCTACCACCCAGTTACTCTGCCCACTCCAGCTGGAAACTACTGCTGGCTGCAAGAACACTTTACAATTTCCCCAGATATTGTATCTTGTCTAGGGACAAAATGCAAAAAAAGTTATTGCAAGGCAGAATCATTTCATTTCACCGTTAATTTATAAACTCATGGTAAATGGCATTGTAACCTGCATTACATTTACTCAACATATGTTCAATAGGTTTTAAATCATCGTGTAGACTAATGATTCCACATTACTTAATAACAGAATGTGTCCTGGGTGTCCCACAAAATCAGCGGAGTATATACAGGTCCTTCTCAAGAAATTAGCATATTGTGATAAAGTTCATTATTTTCCACAATGTAATGATAATGATATTTTAGATTCATTGCACACCAACTGAAATATTTCAGGTCATTTATTGTTTTAATACTGATGATTTTGGCATACAGCTCATAAAAACCCAAAATTCCTATCTCAAAGAATTAGCATATCATGAAAAGGGTCTCTAAACGAGCTATTAACCTAATCTTCTGAATCAACTAATTAACTCTAAACACCTGCAAAAGATTCCTGAGGCTTTTAAAAACTCCCAGCCTGTTTCATTACTCAAAACCGCAATCATGGGTAAGACTGCTGACCTGACTGCTGTCCAGAAGGCCATCATTGACACCCTTAAGCAAAAGGGTAAG
>JACXGM010001470.1:24127-41613 GCA_016801145.1 Umbra pygmaea
CGGACCCTGAGGAAGATTGTGGAGAAGGACCGATTCCAGACCTTGGATGACCTGCGGAAGCAGTGGACTGAGTCTGGAGTACAAACATCCAGAGCCACCGTGCACAGGCGTGTGCAGGAAATGGGCTACAGTTGCCGCATTCCCCAGGTCAAGCCACTTTTGAACCAGAAACAGCGGCAGAAGCACCTGACCTGGGCTAAAGAGAAGCAGCACAACAAAACAACCACAAATTTTGCATGTCATCCGGAAATCAAGGTTCCAGAGTCTGGAGGAAGACTGGGGAGAAGGAAATGCCAAAATGCCTGAAGTCCAGTGTCAAGTACCCACAGTCAGTGATTGTCTGGGGTCCCATGTCAGCTACTGGTGTTGGTCCACTGTGTTTTATCAAGGGCAGGGTCAATGCAGCTCGCTATCAGGAGATTTTGGAGCATGTCATGCTTCCATCTGCTGAAAAGCTTCATGGAGATGAAGATTTAATTTTTCAGCATGACCTGGCACCTGCTCACAGTGCCAAAACCACTGGTAAATGGTTTACTGACCATGGTATTACTGTGCTCAATTGGCCTGCCAACTCTCCTGACCTAAACCCCATAAATAATCTGTGGGATATTGTGAAGAGGAAGTTGAGAGAAGCAAGACCCAACACTCTGGATGAGCTTAAGGCCGCTGTCGAAGCATCCTGGGCCTCCATCACACCTCAGCAGTGCCACAGGCTGAATGCCTCCATGCCACCACGCATTGAAGCAGTCATTTCTGCAAAAGGATTCCTGACCAAGTTTTGAGTGCATAACTGAACATAATTATTTCAAGGTTCAGTTTTTCTTTTTTTTGTATTACAAACACTTCTTTTATTGGTCAGATGAAATATGCTAATTCTATGAGATAGGAATTTTGGGTTTTCATGAGCTGTATGCCAAAATCATCAGTATTAAACCAATAAATGACCTGAAATATTTCAGTTGGTGTGCAATGAATCTAAAATATATGAAAGTTTAATTTTTATCATTACATTATGGAAAATACTGAACTTTATCACAATTTGCTAATTTCTTGAGAAGGACCTGTATTTTTCTTTTGTTTTGTATACTTACATTTCCCTGCATTCTTCAAATAATGTAAGCTCTTAATCATTATGTAGATAATTTCTATGTGTGTGTTTCTGTTTGTGAAAGACAAAGAAGGTGTTGTGTTACTAATATCAGTTGTTAGAAAACACTCAATAAGTTTTGGACTTTTATACCTTGTACTCAGAACACCTTTTAAGTAGTATAGCGGTTATTTGACGTACATTGTTTCATTCTTTTGCAGTTGAACTTCCAGAGGGGCATGTAGAATACATTTCTTCGACTAAAGCTTCAATAATAATACACACTATTACACACTATACCAATACTAATAAAGACTATTGCATACTTTTAAAATACTAATACACATTATTACACACTAATACAATACACACTTTTACAATACTAAAACATTATTACACACTATTACAATACAATTACACCATATGACACACTATTACAATACTATTACACACTATTAAATGCTATTAAAGTACTAAGACACACTATAGCAATAATACAACTCTAATTATACACTATTATAATAACACACACTATTATACATTATTACAATATTAAAACACACTAATACACACCATTACAATACTAATACACATACTGTTACAATATTAACACACACTAATACACACTATTACAACACAAATACACACTATTATATACTATTACAATACTAACACACACTATTACACACTTTTAGAATACTAAACACTATTACACACTATTACATGCTGTTAAAATACTACTTTATAATTTGGATTTCACATTTCATACAAATTCTTTCCATAATGGCTTGTATGAAAACACCTCAGTATTAGCCTGCCTTTTCTTACAGGCCAGGTGCTTTGAAGATCACCTCCATGCTACATTTAACAAAGAGTCAAATGTATTCCTTATGGTCAATGGTTATTTATGATTGCCTTTACCTGGTCATAGATTTTAATTAAAAACTTCCCAAAAGAGATTAACCCAGCCTTGTACTTTTAGTTTGGACTATTTACAATGCTGTACATTTGACACAATGAGTTAGAGCAATATTAACACATTAAATGTGCTTTTACTTATTTATAGTTTTAAGAGTATGGTGATTTGTCTACTGTATGTCTCATAAGTGGGAAATGCCTGGCGCTGCCGCTGAGCAGGTGCCTCCCTCCGAACACCTCAACTCTGCCTTGAATGCGCGTCTATTTCACTTCAAACACTAGCTTTATTTGCCCATAATATTCGCTTTGGACAAGCCAGTGGATTCAAATTGTTCAAGCGTCCAACTAGATGCTATAGAAGTCTAAATTTGACATATTTCCAGTAGGCAACTGACTGGAAGCAGGCACATCTGAGCAGGCTTATGCGTCGGAGCTGAGCCCCGGAGAGCTCCGGACCAATTCAACCACTGATTACAATGAGATACTATCTCGTGGCCTCAAGATAGTTTATCTCGTGGCCTCAAGATAGACTACCTCGTGGCCTCAAGATAGACTACCTCGTGGCCTCAAGATAGACTACCTCGTGGCCTCAAGATAGACTACCTCGTGGCCTCAAGATAGACTATCTTGAGGCCACGAGATAGACTATCTTGAGGCCACAAGGTAATTTTTTTTTCTAAGTGGGCCTAGGGGGGCTCCGTACTGCACATATTAACTCTCCTTCCACATTCACACATTTATGCCCCAGTGACATTTTTGGACATACTAACCTGCACAGGTATTTTTGTACATTATTTGCAGTTATTCTCAATTGTTACTTATTCAATTGTTATTACCCTGTTAATTTTGACCTACCTCTCTAATTAGATAGATATAGTATACCTCCAACAGTATACTCTGAGTGTCCTGCATTTGGTTTTTCTACTTTTGTGTATTTTGTAAAAAAAAAAAAAACAGCCTATCTGGTCAAATAAAGATGAAGATAAATAACAGAATATTATGAGGAAGATTGTAACTTCCTTCATAAGCCTCAGCAATAATACATTTTCAGAAAACATTATTTTTAAGACATTCAAGGACATTGATTTTTAAAAGGTTTTTCTAGTCAGTTCATTAGCACCAGTAGTTACTACCATTATTTTAATGAATAAAGTAATCACGACATAAAATATATTTACATGAAAACAATGTGTCAGATTTACGTTTGTCATAGGTATTCATTCTCACCTGTCCTGGGGCAGTGTGATGGTGAAGAGAGCATGGATGATACAGATGTAAGTTGCTATGATGAAGATCATAGGGATGTAGAGTGCTATAAAGTCAGCAACATTTCCCAACACATCATTAGGAGATACATCAGCACAGGGGGCAGCCAAAATGAATATAGGGTAGTTGTCACAGAAGAAGCTGTTGATCACCAGAGACCTACAATATCAATCAATCAATCAAATTTATTTATAAAGCCCTTTTTACAAAAGTAGTTATCACAAAGTGCTTTGACAGACACCCGGCCCAAAATTACAGTACAATAAATGTTTAATTCTTATAGCAGCTACTTACCCACAGAAGGAGAGGCGGGTGATGAAGCCCACAAAAAGTGACACAAGTAACACAACCAACATCCAGGCAGCACCCAGCAGCTGAAACATGGACTTGTGACTCACTAACACATGGTACCTGTGTAGACAGTGGACATAAGTTATTAAATATGTATGTGTCATTTAGCTGAATTTCTGTCAATGGTGAGAGGTCACACATTATCATACTTTGTATTTATGTTTCAGCTGGGATTAATTTAACCATTTGATTGCTGTGGTTATGCAGTGTAGTTGTTAACAATATCTTTCCAAAACTCGTAAGCAGGGCTGACCATTTACTACTGGTATTTTTTTATACAGTACCCAAGACCAGTTGGATAAAGTGTGATTGAATTAATACTGCAATTCAGGTTTGCATTGAGCACTCAATTGTTATTATTATGTCAGTAAATATATTAGATTTATTTAATAAACTAAAATTATATTATTTCATACAAAGTCAATAAATCTAATTGAAAAAATGTTTAGTAATATTGAATTTAATTTTAATTAACGTGTTACTATTTTGTTCAATTATCTAATACCTGAGTGGCCAGCAGATAGCCACAAGTCTGTCATAGGAGAGGATGGTGAGGTTGAATGACTGCATGTAGATGAAGACAGAGACGAAGAATGTATTGGTGAGACATTCGTTGTAGGAGATGAACTGTCTGTTGAACAGGAACACATCGATGACCTTGGGGACCAGGGATGTTGTCTCACATATGTCCGTGAAGGCCATGTTGAACACTGCAATGTACTTTGGTCTGTGAAATAACATTGTTGTCACCACAGGGAAATGTTGTTTCCTATTCTGTTTGTGAAGTACATTAAAATACAGGTGTGTCATAGATAGAAGAATATTAGAAATAAAGTGAAGAATAATATTTAATTTCCAAATTGAATGAATAAATTAGTAAAATAACTTTACAGACACATGTTTTCAGAGCATCTCACATTATTGACCTTTTAATTACTTTCCAGTAATGTAATAAAATCCACTATCCTAGCATTGCAGGAACAATGTCCTTAACTAGTGAGCTACAAAGGATAAAATAAATCTGATTACCTGTGGAGACTACGGTCCACAATGATGACAAACAGGACAAAGGTATTGCCCATCTATAACCATTGTTAAAACACGTGTTAAAACTTTTCTGTAGACCTCAAAAGACTTCAGAAGTCTGGACCTAAAGTTTGCTTTACTCTTTTGCTCACTGCAATTTTCATCACATTGCTACTGGTGACATATTTAAAGGAGCTGTTGCAGAAATGGAAATACTGGTAAATATCTCTCCTACACAGGATATGAATGGTTCTTTAGTCCTCTAAAACTTGTTATTACAGTGTCACAAGGTTCTTATTATTTAATAGCATACACACTTCCTGTTTATATTAACATTTTGACAATCTGTCACTGGCCACATGTGAAACATCTGAACTAGTTATTAACCCCCTGGACCAGAGCTATGGACTAACCAGAGCAATGATGTACACAAAGCAGAGGAAGATGTAGTAGTAGTTCATGTTTGGTATGCCTGAGAAACCACTGATGAAGAAGTACGCTGGTTGGATGATGGTGGTGATGTTTTCCATTTGGCTAAGGTCAGAGAACAAATTTTTAGAGTTGTTGATAAAAAGTTCCTTCTGGCTGTTAATAATATGTGGAAAAAATAGTAATAAATGAATTACAAATTTATAAAAATTGACACATCATAGTTTAGTGTCTTACACAACCTGTTTAGACATTGAAAAGTCTTAGTTTGGAAAGTAACTGAAACATATATAAATCAATAAATAAAATATATATATAATTAAGAACACAACAATTATAACAGACTTATTTTCACTTGATATAGGGAATAACATGTTAGAGCTATGCTAATGTTAGGTAAATGGGTACCTGATAAACCAAAATACAATATAAACTTTTACATATTATAACTACATGTAGTGTTAACCACATTTTACCTGTTCTTACTGTCTTCCGTATTCTGAAAATGTGTGCTGGACTGGAGATCAACTTGTGGTCATGCTTTCAGAGCATGTCCACAATTATACCTGCAACTTTATGATGGATCTGCAGTAGGATTTTCCCTAAGGACCACCATATTTGGGTATGACATGCACAGATTGCGCTCATACTGTTGACAAGTCAGCTAAATTGTTGCATGTAGAAATCTCACACACTATCCATGAAATAAAATATGTTTAGCTGTAAGTGTTCCTTCACACCGGTACGCCGCAGCTTTATAAAAATATATATAAATGGACAGGGCCGGTTCTGGATGCTCTGCTGCCTTAGGCAAGACAAAAAAATGCCGTCCCCCAACCCTCCTCCACATACATTTATCAGTGTCTGAAACAATGCGTTGTTAGGGAATATTCATGTGAAATAAGATTTATTAACAAATTAGTTTAGGCCTATTTACAGATTAATAAATTAGACCAGATAGCATAAAAGAAGACAGAGACAATTTGTTTATAAGAATAAATATATTGTCCTATAAAGAAACTCAACAGTATGTATTGCAAGCCTGACATATTAATTAAATGCACAATTGTCTTTGTGGAATATTTGCGAGTAGGAGTCATGCAGAGAACAGACAGGAGTGCTGAAATAGGCCTCACTGGTGCGGCACACCAGTGGTTAACCTCATATCTATCAGATAGACAGCAATTTGTTAGGATAGGCGAGAGTCGATCCCGTACTGTCACTGTTTCTCATGGTATACCCCAGGGTTCTGTACTTGGTCCTCTTTTGTTTCTCATCTATGTGTTGCCACTAGGGCAGATCATCAGATGACATGGGCTCAACTTTCATAGTTACGCTGACGATATTCAAATATATTTCACTGTTAAACCCTACTCAGTTTGTCTACCCACTTCTGTTGTCTCCTGCCATCAGTAACTTAAAACATGGATGTTGGAAAACTTCTTACAGCTTAATACTGGGAAAGCTGAACTTCTGTTGATTGGTCCTAAATCAGAGTCTACCTGGACATTACATTTTAGTTGATATTGATGGTGTCAAGGTTTTCAACAAATTTGCGGAATCTGGGAGTTCTGTTTGACCCCTCGTTATGTTTTCACTCATACTTTAGTCATATTGTTAAATCCTACTTCTTCCACTTGTAAAATATTGTTTGTTTGCACCACTCTCTTAACCCTGGAGAGGCGGAAGCTGTTATCCACACATTTATAACCTCCAGACTAGATTACTGCAACTCCTTATATAGTGGCCTAACCTTTACCAACTTCACTGGCTTCCTGTGGTCAATCGTATCCAGTTTAAGTTGTTAGTCCTAGTCTATAAAGCCTGTCACGGCCCCGCACCTAAATACCTAGCTGAGTTAGTGCAACCATATGTTCCTGCCCGGCCCATTAGATCTAGCACTGACAATCTGCTTGTCGTACCCAGATATAAACTCTCTACTATGGGTGGTAGGGCTTTTAGCATTGCAGGCCCTAAGCTTTGGAATAACCTGCCCTCTGATCTTCGTACCTCCCCTAACCTACAGACCTTCAAATCTCAACTTGAAACTCATATTTTCACTACGCTAACTAAATAACTATCTTTTATTCTATCTTCATGTCTTCCACTACATATGTTATGTCATTTTCATCTGTTGTCTCCATCTGCTTTTTTGCTTGTTTTAATGATAAGCAGACTACCCGTCCAGTTGTCCGTTAAATGTTTGCATTGTTCTGTGAAGCGACTTTGGGTTCTTGAAAGGCGCTATAAAAAATAAACATATATTATTATTAACTATCAAGAGGATCGTTCTGATTATGATGACATTATAATACTGGAAGCTGCAAATGAGGGTGACAACCATGACAGTATAGATATAGTGTCAAATGACATTGCAAGTGATCATGAAATGACATGTGTTTCTAATCAGGAATGCCAAAGTGTACATCAAAATGTTTTGAAATATTTCTATAGGGGTCTAATAAATCGTGAGGTACTGTTACAAAGACGAATCAATGCACTGATATGCCGCCATAACAGTCAGGAAAGAGCCTACTGGAACCAAGCTCTCCACAAACTCATTAGCCAAACACATACTTAGAAGATAAAGGAGTCAGATTAATCTATAGTCTATTATGATATTTACGCACAAATAGACACACTCTGTTCAACAATACAACACATAGCCGAGACACATGCATCTTTACCAGCAGTTTGTCAAGGGGTAATTGAAGATATAGTCGCCCAGTCACAAATGTAACTACACCACATTCTATAACAAACAATGAAATTGCAAATACTTCAAATGTGTCTTTAAAACATTCTATAACAAACTATGAAATTGCAAATTATTCAAATGTACCAAGAACAAAATCTACACCAAACAATGAAATTATAAATACCTCAAATGTGCCCACACCACAATCTACAACAGACAATGAAATTGTAGATACTTCAAATATGCCTACAACACATTCTAAAACAAACAATGAAATTGTAAATCCTTCAAATGTGTCTTTACCGTGATATTTTTAACAATGTTAAAATACATCAACATTTTAATCTCAATGTTGTAGATACAGATGTTGACTATGCACAATTTTATGTAAATGTGTTAAATACTTTGGAAAATCTATTAGAACAAAGTACAAGGTACGCTCAACCGAGAGATGTTTTACAAACTGAAATTCAAGGTGATAACATCCAAAATCAGTTTTCTCAGATTTGAGAAAATGATGATACAAATTTTGATAACATTTATCGATGACTGAACGATTGGTTCAATCAAATTTAGAACTTCTATCCAATAATTCCTTGGAATTAATTGTTCAAATTGTGAGAAATCCACAAGGTAGGGGTAAAAGAAAAGCTGAGACTCTGTCGAAATCAGAGATTGTGAACAATAAAAAGAGGTAGCTCATTATACCACAAAACCATGAAAATCAATTATGTTTTGCCATTATCCTTGCTCACTTACTAAATCCTGACTTTAATGATGCAGAAGCTATGACAAGAGCTAGTGAGATACAAAACTCTTTAGGTTTGTCCATACAAAACCCTGTCAGTTTTGTAAATATACATAAATTTGAGACAATGCTTAACAATGCAAGACTGAGACTTGTGATCATTCTGATGAAGAAAGAGCTGTGAGCAGTGTCTGGATCACTAATTTTTCAAGGCTTTAGAAAAGGGTTATGTTTTAGCAAAAATCGATGAAGTTTGGAACTTTCCCAGAAAAACAGATACTCTTTTTAAAGAGTACATCAAGATTTTCTTGAGAGGTAAACAGATGGCTTCAGGCTATCCAGCTTTAGCCATTGACCAAGAAGGCAAAGAAAAATACGTTGCGGATTATCTTGAAAAAGAGGGAATACGACTTGATCCCAATAAAATAGAACTTAACCAAGCCAAGCGGTGTATCGCTAAACTGTACTTGAAATATTTGTGGGGGAAGTATGGACAGAGAAACAATATACTGACAACATGTTTAGTCAAAACAGCTGAAGAATTTACAGAGTTCCTTTTTTCGAATAGGTACAAAATTTCACATTTCTAATTTTTGAGTCAGGAGGTGGCTATGGTTCAGTGGAGACATAAAAATTACTGGATTTTATCACCCGGTAATGTCAATGTAATCATTGCAGCCTTTATGACAGCTTACGGTAGTCTTGAACTCTACAACCTGATGGATAAGTTGCAAACACGTGTGCTTTACCATGACACAGACTCGGTTGTTTACATGAACAAACAAAATGATTGGACACTGCCTTTAACCAGTTAGGGAGCACCATGCCGGCGGCGGTAGGTTGCTGCCCCCCCCCGCCCCCAAAAACTGGTTCACAAGTCCAAACAATCACAGTTCACAAGTCCTATTTCTAGGTTATATATACATGTTATATATCTAAATAAAGCTTAGACACTCTGGAATGTAGCAAATGTCACCATTCTATAGTAGCTATAACAAAAATAATAATTTCCCCTCATAATGTGAGCTACGTGCCTTTCACACATGTGCCTCAAATTAAATGAAATGTAAAACTAGAAACAAGGCTAACACCGTCATTTATTGGGCTATATATACATGTCTTATATGTCCTTAAAGCTTAGAATTTTGGGATTCTTGCAAATATCTCGGTTTTAGTGTAGCTATAAAATTCACAACGTTACGACTACTTAATGTCAGCTACGCGTCTTGAAAAAAAAACCTTTTTTTTTCACTTCATAGTAAATACATTAAGGAATAAAAACGAAGCTCACGAATGCCATATTTAAGTTATAAATACATGTCTCATATGTCCTTAAAGCATAGAATGTTGGGGTTCTAGCAAACTCATTGCCAACAAACGTACAAGTCTTGTAAAGAAAAGGAAAAAGATACAACAAACTGGTGGATTCTTACTACCACTGCTTAGTGTAGTAGTACCCTTCATCACCAGTCTAATTGCAGCCCGGCGTGGTGGTTGAGAAATGTCCAATAAAATGTATTTCGTACCTCAGCACCAGTTGGATAAACTTAAACAACAACAACCTCCTGGAGATAGTTGACAAACTACTGAGAATGATTTGGATACATCTATTAGAGATCTATTAAAATCTGTGAAAATAAGGCAGGTCAATTTACATTAACATTACCAAAAGTTGTTGAACCAGATGGCAACAAGACTCCTGAAGATGTTAATATGTCTCCTGAAGAAGTGTTTATGATTGATATGCTGATATACATAGTAGGGAAGATGTGATTTATATTATGAACAAAATAAAAGATTAAAAATGACAGGCTGGTTGGAATGAGAATGGTGAATTTATTTTTAAAGGCAAGATTGTAAGAGGTTCTCACATAATGGATTTGGTTAAAAATGTAACGGGGTCATATAAGTTATCTGAAGATAGGAAACATTTGGGTTGGAATCTTTTTTTTGAAACCATGGCAGAGCTAAACATACCACGCTCTGGTTTACCAAGTTATAAGATACGTCAAAAGATTCAAAATATGAATGATTCAAATAGGTCCAGCACTCCCAACAGACCTCTCGACACTCCCTTTGACATGAATAATGAACTGTTTATGAACAATTTGTTGATCATGGGGGCCTCTGGCCCCGCTCCTAAGCCTAATATGTCAAGATGGCTAGACTTTTAATCTTTGTTAAAACATTTATTTCCAATAAACATTTTTTAACATTTATGGCATTCTTTAAACATTTGTCTCGAGCATACACACTGATTATGCAGTCTTAATAGTAATTAATAGAGTAATTGTTCTTGAAAGAATATGTCAGATACCCCTTTTCGACCAAAGCTGGCTTTGGTTCGGAACTGGTGCTGGTTCACAGTTGTTTCAACTTGAAAACCTTCTCAGAACCTGTTTGTTTTTCCACACACTAGAGAGCCCAGAGAACAATACACCAATTTCTACCATTACAATCAACGTTAGTATTGCGGCACATGGCAAGACGAAGATCGCCTGCAGAACTGTCACTTGAAGCCCTTTTCGGACACAGGCAGACTGACACATGAACAACAGACCTACATTACCGGCTGAGCAGTGCAGAGTCAGTTGTGGAGATGTGTTTTGGGAGACTAAAAAGTTGATGGAGGTGCCTCCTAAAAAGAATGACTACAAGTTTGAGCTGAGCAAAGCAAATGACACTTGCCTGCTGTGTGCTTCAAAGCATTTGTTAGAAACTTTGGGACAACTTTACATAAAAGCACCAAGACAGGCATATAAACATTCAGTGTCCTGTCATCTAGGGCAATAAACATAGGAAATAAACTTCTGGCATACCTGATCCATCCCTAGCAATCATCCAGCAGTCATTGCGTCCAGGAGGGACATTTGATCATGTGGACGGTGGTCATAAACCTACATGAGGAAAATAATTCCTCTATGGGGTTGAGGAATGGAGAATAAGGTGGGAGGAAAAGTGACACCATTGTGGGATGGGCTGCAAACCACTCGGTGACTGCACATGAGTGGTGAAATGACACCTTGTTCCATACAAATAAAAATATGGGCTGATTTCTTCTCTGCATCCCTTTCCTCACATAACAATTGTCTAATTGTTTTTATCAAATTTAATATTTAGATTTTAAATATTTAATTACAACAATAATGTACAAATGTAGCAAAAACAAAAATTTGAAAGGTTAAATTTACCGGAATAAGTACAGTAAGTTATTAATGTTGTTGGCAATAGCCCGCAACAGGTGATATGGTGATATGGCATGCCGGTCTGTCGCCGAGAATCGAGTCCAAAACCATTGTTTCACTCTTTCCAGTTTTTAACAATGGCGGTCAAAATCTTTTGTGTTGGTCACAATAACCCCGCCCCAGCCCCTGACGTAAGCATGACGTTGTAAAAGAACGGTTCTACACCAGCAAAGAGTTGGTGCTGCTCTGGAACCAGTTTTCCAGGCCCAGAGCCAGTTCTTTGGCTGTCAAAAAGCAAAAATCTGGTTCAACTTAGGCACCGGCCCCCGAACCTACCCAGTTCTTTCTTTGGTGGAAAAGGGATAAGTGTGTATTGGACCCAACACTTGAAAAGTTTAAGAGTTTGCACTGTATCTAGCTCTTGTTGTCAGGCCTTTATTGACATAAATAAAAGTGCTGGATCTATAGATGCCATGGAAGCGCCAGCAGTATCCTTGCTAAACAGGCCGGTGCTGAATTGCGTGCTCAATGTATCTTCAGAGTAGTTGAGCAAACATTCCATAATGGCCCTGTAAGTGTGTGTGAACTGCTTTGGCTGATGAGCGAATCACTTAGAGTCACACCTTCTTGAGAAAATATTGTAGCCACAAGGTAATTAATGAGTTCAACCTTTGCATCCGCTACAATATTCGAGCCATCTCTCTTACACACTTTCAACGTTAGATAAATCAACATATTATTTAAATCAAGATATTGTTTGCCATTCCCTGGTATGGAAAATTCTACAGGTCCATTATCTGTAAGGGCAGAGATTGGTGCTATTTCCACATAACTTCACCGATCTATTGAAAACTGTGTCATGGGTGCTGAAAAAAGATCAAGCTCTGTTTTTAAGGATTCAGATGACATACGATGTAAAAGAGCCATTAGAAAATACTCGCTAGACATTTTCCAGCAGACCTCCTACTCTTATGTCGCTTTTGTCTTACTGTCTTTCTTTTAACTGGCAACCTTCTCTTTTTAGGTTTGGGTAGGGGGCATAGATTAGGGGGTCTCTGTTTTGGTCGTTGTGACACGACTTCATCTACAATGTTTTTAGCAGCCGTTTTTAAATGAGGTTTGGCTATGTTGAATCCTGACTTGACAAAGGGTAGTACCATTCTATAGAGATTAAGAAATAGACCACCTATGCCGGCTCCATACATGGTTGGTAAGCCATCATAGCCTGGTAACCCATTTCCAACTTGGTTAACATAGTAGGATACATAACGATTAGGATCCATATTTCTTATACATCTTTCACAGGGTCGAAAGTGTAGTCTAATAATTACTTTACCATACAGGAAGGCTACAGGTTTATTCTGATCCGTCTTGATCTCAATCTGTATGTTTTCAATATAATTTCTGGCTAGAGGTAGGTAGTGGGGCTTTGGGTAGCATTATTGTGATGATTTCACCATCTATTCTATCTATATGAACTGTTTGCAAGAGTGGTACAAAACTGTCACCTACCCTTTGATATTCTATAATATCCGTATAGACAAACACAGTGTAAAAACCTGCATGTATGTCTGCAGGGTGGGGGAATACATTTTCCTTTATCCTGAACCAGCTATTAGGGTTCAAACCCAGAACATACACCAAAGTGCCTTGGGCTTTGATTGCAAGATCCTGTAGCCAGCTCATGACTACTACCCATTTTTGAATAGGGTCATAAGACAGTTCCAGTTTATACCCAACTTTATTTACGGCTTTGACTAACTCACAGACAACATTATCTATTGATTTATATTAACCAAACCTTCATTTTATCAGTTTGGGTGTATCAGATCCTTTTTTGCATAAAAAACTCTAGATCTTTTTTATGTGATCTCTGCAAGACCTACTTCCCATTCCCCCTGGAGCTCTATAGGTTTAGCAAAACAGGTTTTGTATTCAGAACTATCATTTTGTTCATATATATCTGCAGATGCATTGCTGGGTAGTGTCAGGTAAAAGCCGCTGACTTCCATGGTGTACAACATGTGATTGACTTGTGTTTAGGGATTAAGACTTTATCCTGTTGCATCCATGACCTCAGACTCTAGAACCCAACTGTTAAACTTTTCAGGCCAGTTTTTCCATTAAACTAAAACCGATGTTTTCATTTTGTTTCTTTCATTTTAGAATCTCATCTACATGAAAGGTCTTGTCTTTACCAATCTTTACCTTCTGAAGTTCCTTTTAATAAAAGTACCCTCGATAGATTCTCCATCATAATCGTTTAACTTGTACACGGGAGGGATACAAGGTATACATTCTGTCACTGTAAATAGCTCATCACTATAGGATAGTTTTGAGAAAATGTCTATTACAGTTAAAAGGTATCAATTTCCATCGTTTTGATCAGCCAATGCTTCCATGTCACATAAGTCTGCTTGGAATTAATACAAAGCATGTGTAGAGAAGACTCTATTCCTAGGACAGTTTGTACGTACTGGTTTATGTAATATATATACATCTTGCTCAGACAACCATTCACTAATTTGGTTGCTGCCTAACTTGCTACCAGATTCAACTATAGCTCTCTGGAGCCGCTCTTTTCCACCAAATTAACCTGGGTTGGATGGAGTAAAATAAATGTTTTTCATCAACTGCTCAGCCATCCTAACCAATATGATAGCTCTAAAGATATGACCCAAAACACATACACTCACCTAAAGGGTTATTAGGAACACCCGTTCAATTTCCCCTTAATGCAATGATCTACTCAACCAATCACATGGCAGATGCTTCAATGCATTAAGACAATCTCCTGAATGGCAAACTGAATGTCAGAATGGGAAAGAAAGGTGATTTAAGCAATTTTGAGCGTGGCATGGTTGTTTGTGCCAGACGGGCCGGTCTGAGTATTTCACAATCTGCTCAGTTACTTGGATTTTCACGCACAACTATTTCTAGGGTTTACAAAGAATGGTGTGAAAAGGGAAAAACATCCAGTATATAGTAGTCTTGTGGGTGAAAATGCCTTGTTGATGCTAGAGGTCAGAGGAGAATGGGCTGACTGCTTCAAGCTGATAGAAGGGCAACTTTGAATGAAATAACCACTCGTTACAACCGAGGTATGCAGCAAAGCATTTGTAAAGCCACAACATGCACAACCTTGAGGCGGATGGGCTACAACAGCAGAAGACCCCACCGGGTACCACTCATCTGCAAGAGCTCACCAAAATTGGACAGCTGAAGACTGTGGTTGTGGTGTAATGAATTGGGAGATGTTTTCTTGGCACACTTTAGGCCCATTAGTGCCACTTGGGCATCAATTAAATGCCACAGCCTACCTGAGCATTGTTTCTCACCATGTCCATCCCTTTATGGCCACCATGTACCCATCCTCTGATGGCTACTTCCAGCAGGATAATGCGCCATGTCAAAAAGCTTGAATCATTTCAAAATGGTTTCTTTAACATGACAATGAGTTCACTGTACTAAAATGGCCCCCACAGTCACCAGATCTCAACCCAATAGAGCATCTTTGGGATGTGGTGGAATGGGAGCTTTGTGCCCTGGATGTGCATCCCACAAATCTCCATCAACTGCAAGATGCTATCCTACCAATATGGGCCAACATTTCTAAAGAATGCTTTCAGCACCTTGTTGAATCAATGCCACGCATAATTAAGGCAGTTCTGAAGGCGAAAGGGGGTCAAACACAGTATTAGTATGGGTTTTCTAATAATCCTTTAGGTGAGTTTATATCGTTATATATATATTTATTATGGTTTCACAAGTGTAGAGAAAGTCATCACAAGCTTAAGACCTGTTTTCTCTACAACAAAAAAATGTACTACTTTTAATACTCGTAATGCATTTATAGTTTCATATCTCTGTAATTTTTAAACACATACATCAGTAACATAGGTATACAGACAACGTAAATGATAAACGGTAAAGTCGCTTTAAAACATTGCATTTAAAACTTTAGGCAGAGCTTTATCTATTTTTTCAGACATAATCTGTGAAATCAACTGTTCCCATTCTAGAGAGTCAACATTACAATGTACGTGTTGTATTATTTAATCCATTTTTTAACACATTCAGCATTCACAAAAGTATTGGACTTGTATAGACAAAAATAATTGATTTTCCATTCGATAATATACAAAAACAGAGTCGTAACATCCCTTAAAATAAAATATTGATTTATTCTCTCAAACATAATACATAGACAATTACCCATGATGGCACTTTCACAACTTATAAATGTTTAAAATAAAGTGTTCAGCAAGCTATAGATTTTTCCTGGTCTTCCGACTGGTTCTGCCAGAAACTCACAACATCATATAACGTTTCGTATTTTTCTTCGATATTGTCGACTAACGTTAGCCGGGCTTGTTTCATCTTATCTGAAGCAACAGCTTCATGTTTTAGTTCATTTAGGAAGGCCTTGGTAATACCGCAGATCCTGTGTGATGTTACAACAAAGCCTACACGTTCCAGGGCTCTTAGCACTGGGGGTATGAATCGGTTAGTCCATAATCTTCTGGTCAGTTCTTCCAAATGGATGTAGAAGTAGTTGTATGGCTCTGGAAACAAGCACATATGTTGAGGCTGACTCGGGTGATTTATCAAACATCCGTTAAAGTTTTCTGTTTTATGTCCATCAAGCACAATGTCCAAAATTGCTGCAACTGAAGCCTTTATAGTGTCTACAATAGCTGTACTGAGACCACCATCAAAAACATATTCAGCCCGTTCTTCAGGTAGTGTATAGCATGGTGAGCTGGTTGAGTAGGTTGGTGGACTAGTAGGACCGTCAATTTCCCATTGACTCATGTTCCATTCTTGACAGGTGTTCTCTGATAAAAAGCCATGGTGTTTGCAGATCTAAATTCTATTGCCGAGCTGATGCGTTTTATATTGTCGAGCAATGCCTACCCCATAAGAGGAGGGGCGTGTTTAACAGACTTTAATTTTTTTAAGAGATAGATCCTGTGGTTTAATGGGCTCGAGGACAAGACATCTCTTTATTTTAACAATGCTCCGCCACTGTCAACTACGAATGAACAACTCGTCAATGGCATGAAACAATCTTTCGTCCAATTCAGGCCAATCTGACATCGGCAATGCACCCTGTAACTAGTATTTTCCTGAAAATTGAAGTTTAGGTCGCTCAATCAAGCTCTCTGTACCAACACGGAGTTCTAGATGACCCCATACATTTCCACACCTTCTCGGGACACATATATTATGGTATTTTTGCTCTAAAGATTGTAATGTACCACGCCACTTGATATCCACTACAGTATATTTGGTATAGTCATGATTTATTTTGATCACCTATGAACATACAACAGTCCGAAACACATCCCAGTTGCTGATATTGTATTCCACACCAGGTATTTTAGCAGAATATTTCAATCCTTTCGCCAAGTTGTACAACTTGACTTTTGATGCATTGTAATCAACACAAAACCAACAACATCACATATGTTAGGCCTAACATATTCATCGCTTTTTGGTGGTATTTTGGTTCTGTTCAAATTTAAAAAGAGCTTTTTCGGAGCATGAAATGCCATCCAGGTCCATATAATTCTCTTTCAGTCATTTTGTCACCTATTTTATATCTACAAACAGTAACCGGAGTATCATGGGATAAAAATTCCATTGTCTTTGCTTCTGGTTCTTACAAATCCTTGCAACTTACAATCCTAAACTACCGCTTTTTATTAAAAAAACTATTTGGAAAAGGGCTGCCCATAATTAGAGGGGCAGAACTTTACCATATTTTCTTTTAAA
>JACXGM010001470.1:41713-54818 GCA_016801145.1 Umbra pygmaea
AGGAGGGGGGGGTGGAAGTGGGGAAAGGGGGGGAAGGGGGGTAATAAATTATTCAAGTGGTCATAATGTTTTGGCTGTTGATGGGTGGGTACTCCCTTTCCTCTCTTACATAGCTATGAAATGTAAGCAGTACTAACCAATGACAACCAAATCGTTCATGTTTTTGTGGTAATCTTAAACTAGCACACTTGATTCAATATTCAGCTCATCTGCTCATTTGAATCAATATAGCAATGCTCTTTGTAAATCAAGGGTTAAAATATCTTACTTCAATGGGTTTGATAATGATATGAAGCCATATATTATCAACAAAAAACAATATTTGCACAACCAAAGCACTAACGTCTCTCCTTAAGTAGTCTTCCTCGATGGCAGCGTGCACAACTTTTTTATTAACCCTGTTTTTGTTATTAGCTTCTATACTTTGATAGTTTGGCTATGTATTTGAGCTACATTTAGCTAAATTTATATGCAGTAAAGTACATACCCAAAGCTCTTGCATTGATTAAGCTTTGACTTACTAGCTACTGAATGACTTTAAAGCTAGATAGACACCTGACTGAAATATGAGAAACTATTTTCTTTACCATGTTACACTCATTTTCCAAGAGTCTGCTATGTTTTGGAGGAGTCTTTCTATTTCTAAAACAGATGTAGGAGTTAGCTGATAATTATATAAGCTAATATACACATCATTAAAAAAATATGTTTGTCTGACACATTGTCTGGTGTCTGCTGCGTCTCTGCCATCATGCGCACTGGGGAGATGAGAGTTGCTGAACAGAATAGTGCATGAACGCACTGTAGCTACGGGAGGCACATCAATTCAGTGTGCGCATGTAACAGTCATGATTCCACATGTTATTGGCAAATTAGTTGGTGCGATGAGAATTTAGATCAACCTATGAAACTAACAATGAACAATATGAAACTAAAATGACGTAAGCTTGATTTAGAATGGCTTAGGAACGATAGGGTATTTAGAGGTGGATAAACACAATTTAGAGGTGGATAAACGCACTTCGCAGGGGGTAAACGCAATTTCCGAATTTCAGAAAATGCCTAAATGGCGTTTAGTGCGTTTAGCCTCCACTACATCCCTAGTTGTACGGAAATCAAGGTAGCACACAAGTATTTGTCCCACTATGCCTGAGATAGCAATGCTTGTGAAAAAACGAGTATTTGCGTGACAAACAAATTATATTTCACATTGAAAACTCACAAATAAGTAAGTTCAATAGATTTTCGTTCATAAAAGATTGTGTACCAAAAGTCAGCTGCATGGTGTTCTGCCAACAATGATGAAATGCCAGCTCACGCTTATTCTTGATCTGTCTATTCTACTAATTGGCGATCAAATTGTCAAAATAATAATGCAGACTTTTTTTTCCAATTTCACAATTTACTCTATGAATACATTCTTAATCAGCAGATGATGTCAGACTATATTACTCCAGTTAATTTGTAGTGTAACAAAATAAGTAATTCAATAATATTTATAGTCAAATTTATAAATTAATATGATCAAATGATACAGGGTTTCCTTTACTTTTCATTTGTTGATAGAACTATATCCTACTTGAAATGAGTTGTTCTACCATAATCTAATGTAGTTTCTCAAATGGGGGTATGTAGTAGGGCTCGGAACACAGGATCTGGGAAGGAATGACGATGACATGAAACCGACCAGACACACGCACTAGGAAAGGGAGAAACAGCTCAGGAACCATGACAGTACACCCCCCCAAGGGACGCCACCAGGAGGAGCACCCAGAGCCCCCGGCGGTAGAAGTCCTTGACAAGGGCAGAATCAAGGTGGCAGGAGATCCAACTCCTCTCCTCCGGACCATAACCCTCCCAGTCCATCATGAACTGGATGCCCCTGCCACGACAACAGGAATCTATTAGGCAGCGAATGGTGTATGCAGGAGAGTTGTCAACAATCCGAGTAGGAGGCGGCCGTGGCGGAGGAGGCAGCAGAGGACACATCCAGACCGGCTTAAGGTTGGACACGTGAAACATGGGGTGGACCTGCATGGCAGGAGGAAGTTTGAGGCGGACAGAAACCAGATTTAAGGACTCAACCACGAAAGGAACCAGGAAGTGAAAGGAGAGCTTGCGGGACTCTGACCTGATGTGGATGTTCTTCACAGAAAGCCATACCTTATCCCCAGGGGTGTAGGCAGGACCATGGGTCCTTCTGCAGATAGCTTGTCTTCTATACAACTCCGAAGCCTTCAACAATGCCCTCTGTGCCCGGTGCCAAGTCCTTTGGCATCTGTGGATGTGGGCTTGCACAGATGGCACCGCCAGGTCCTTCTCATGTTTCAGAAGAGAGGGGGTAGATATCCAAACAGGCATTCAAATGGAGACATACCTGTGGCGGTGGTCAGAATGGTTGTTGTGGGCATAGGCCACCCAGGGAAGTTGCGAAGACCAGTGGAACGGGTCAGAGGAAACCAAGCATCGAAGGGTTGTCCCCATCTTCTGGTTAGCCCGCTCAGCCTGGCCAATGGACTGAGGATGAAAACCAGAGGAAAGGCTGACTGTGGCCCCAATAGCACGGCAAAACTCCCTCAAAACTGCAGACATGAACTGGGGACCACGGTCCAAAACCATGTCAAGAGGGAGACCATGGAATTGGAACACCTCTCTGACAACAGGTCAGCCATCTCCTTGGCAGGAAGAAGCTTGGGTAGAGGGAGATAATAGGCATACTTGGAAAAACGGTCAACAATGGTTAGGATGACAGCGTTACCTTCGGGGGGCAGCCCGGTAATAAATTCCAATGCCAGGTGAGACGAGGGAAAGTGTGGAATGGATAGGGGATGCAGAAGTCTGGTGCTAGGCTGAGTGGAGGTCTTATTAAGGGAACAAGAAGGGCAGACTGACACGTAGGACTTGATGTATTGGTTAACGGTAGGCCACCAAAATCTCCTGTGAATGAGAACCTTGGTAAGGGAAACGCCGGGGTGACAAGCTAAATGACACAAATATGCCTCTCAATACTGAGGGTCTAACAGGTTTGTGTACATACAAAATGTTGGGGGGTACATTACCAGGACCGGGGTTGTTACATAGAGCAGACAGATCGTCCTCCTCCAACTTCCAGGTAATAGCGCCAACAACACACTGGTCAGGAAACATAGTGTCCAGAGTGGGTCATTCATTCTTGTTTCTGCAGAACACTCTGGACAAGGCAACAGGCTTGGCATTCTTGCTCCCTGTATGGTAGGTGATGGTAAAGTTGAAATTCCCAGAAAAAAGGCTGCCTACCTGACAGGGGTTAGGGCGTTTGGCTGTCCTGGTGTTCATTGTTCTTGTGATTGGTCCAAATTACAAATGGAAGCTCCGCCACTCCTCCAAAGCAGCCTTCATGGCAAGTTGCTCAAGGTTCCCCACGTCATAGTTTCTCTCCGCACCTGATAGATGTGAGGACAAAAAAGCACAGGGGTGTACTCTACCATCGACGGCCGAATGTTGGGACAATACCGCTCCAACACCGATCTCAGAAGCGGCAACCTCGACGATTAACTGAGAGGAGGGGATCGGTTGGATCAGAATAGGTGCCATGATGAACCAGTTATTGAGGTCTTGGAAAGCTTCATCTGCTACAGGGGTCCAAGAGAAAGGACAAAGGGTGAGGTGAGTGCTGTCAAGGGGCAGCCACTTTTGCATAGTTTCTGATAAACCGCCTATAAATATTGGCGAAACACAAAAAAGATTGAAGCTGCTTACGGGACTCCGGGATGAGCCACGCCAAGAAAGCAGTGACTTTGGTGGTGTCCATCTTAATCTTGCCCTCCTCAATGACGAAACCCAAGAACGATGTGGACTGGGTGTGGAACCGGCACTACTCTGACTTCACATAACTGATTCTCCAGGAGACGTAACAACACCTGTCGGACGTGATGGACAAGGGTAACAGGGTCAGGAGAGAACACAAGAATGTTATCAAGGTAAACAAATATATATTTTCCAATAAAATCATGTAAAACGTCATTTATGAACCGCTGAAAAACGTCAGTGGCGTTGGTAAGGCCAAACGGCATGACAAGTTATTCAAAATTTCCCAGGGGAGTGTTTTACGCGGTCATCCTGATAAGATGATAAGCATTCCTCAGGTCCAATTCGGTGAAAACAGTAGATCCCTGTAGAGCGGTGGTTCTTACTCCTTGTCCTGGGGACCCACAGCCATCTCACAGTTTTGTTGTAGCCCTAAACTAGCTCACCTGATTTCAGTAGCCAAGTGATTGATAAGTAGTTGACAAGTTATTTCAGGTGTGCTAGCTCTAAGATACATCTAATACATGGAATGGCTGTGGGTCCCCAGGAGAAGGATTAAGAACCACTGCTGTAGAGAATCTAATGAGCACATGTGACAGATGTGACAGTCTGAAGTCGCCGTGGAGAACGTTCTGCTGTCTGCAACATCCTCCAGCATGACCGGTTTGGCGGTGGGTCAGTAATAGTGTGGGGTGGCATTTCTTTGGGGGGCTGCACAGCCCTCCATGTGCTTGCCAGGGGTAGCCTGACTGCCATTAGGTACTAAGTTGAGATCCTCAGACCCCTTGTGAGACCATATGCTGGTGTAGTTGGCCTTGGGTTCCTCATAATGCAAGACAATGCTAAACCTCATGTGGCTGGAGTGTGTCAGCAGTTCCTGCAAGAGGAAGGCATTGATGCTATGGACTGGCCTCCCTGTTCCCCAGACCTGAATCCGATTGAGCACATCTGTGACATCATGTCTCACTCCATCCACCAATGCCACGTTGCACCACAGACTGTCCAGTAGTTGGCGAATGGTCTGGGATCCCTCAGGAGACCATCCGCCACCTCATCAGGAGCATGCCCAGGCAATGTAGGGAAGTCATACGGGCATGTGGAGGCCACACACACTACTGAGCATCATTTTTCCTTGTTTTAAGGACATTACATCAAAGTTGTATCAGCCTATAGTGTGGTTTTCCACTTAGATTTTGAGTGTGACTCCATATCCAGAACTCCATGGGTTGATAAATTTGATTTCCATTGATACATTTTGTGTGATTTTGTTGTCTGCACATTCAACTATGTAAAGACGAAAGTATTTAATACGATTAGTTCATTCATTCAGATCTAGGATGTGTTATCTTAGTGTTCCCTTTATTTTTGAGCAGTGTATACAGTGTATACAAAATGAGAAAACAAAATCCAGAAAATCACATTGTAGGATTCTTAATGAATTTATTGATTAATTAGTGTAGAAAAAAGGTATTTGGTCACGTACAAACAAGCAAGATTTCTGGCTCTCACAGACCTGTATCTTATTCTTTAAGAGGCTCCTCTGTCCTGTATTAATGGCACCTGTTTGAAATTGTTATCAGTATAAAAGACACCTGTCCACAACCTCATTTAGTCACACTCCAAAGTCCACTATGGCCAAGACCAAAGAGCTGTCAAAGGACACCAGAAACAAAATTGTAGACCTGCACCAGGCTGGGAAGTTTGACTCTGTAATGGGTAAGCAGCTTGGTGTGAAGAAATCAACTGTGGAAGCAATTATAAGAAAATGGAAGACATACAAGACCACTGATAATCTCCCTCGATCCGGGGCTACATGCAAGATCTCACCCCGTGGGGTCAAATTGATCACAAGAACGGTGAGCAAAAATCCCAGAACCACTTGGAGGTGCCTAGTTAATGACCTGCAGGGAGCTGGGACCAAAGTAAAAAAGGCTACCATCAGTAACACACTACGCCACCAGGGGCTCAAATCCTGAAGTGCCAGACGTATCCCCCAGCTTAAGCCAGTACATGTCCAAGCCCATCTGAGGTTTTCTAGAGAGGATTTGGATGATCCAGAAGAGGATTGGGAGAATGTCATAAGGTCAGATGAAACCAAAATTGAACTTTTTTTGTAAAAACTCAACTGGTCATGTTTGGAGGACAAAGAATGCTGAGTTTCATCCAAAGAACACCATACCTACTGTGAAGTATGGGGCTGGAAACATCATGCTCTGGGCCTGTTTTTCTGCAAAGGGACCAGGACGACTGATCCGTGTGAAGGAAAGAATGAATGGGGCCATGTATTGTGAGATTTTGAGTGAAGACCTCCTTCCATCAGCAAGGGCTTTGAAGATGAAACATGGCTGGGTCTTTCAGCATGAAAATTATCCCAAAAACACTGCCCGGGCAATGAAGGAGTGGCTTTGTAGGAAGCATTTCAAAGTCCTGGAGTGGCCTAGCCAGTCACCAGATCTCAACCCCATAGAAAATCTTTGGAGGGGGTTGAAAGTCTGTGTTGCCCAGCAACAGCCCCAAAACATTACTGCTCTAAAGGAGATTTGCATGGAGGAATGGGCCAAAATACCAGCAACAGTGTGTGAAAACCTTGTGAAGACTTACAGAAAACGTTTGACCTCTGTCATTACCAACAAAGGCTATATAAAAAAGTATTTTCCGATGCTGAGAACTCAGGCTTTTATTGACCAAATACTTATTTTCCACCATAATTTACCAATAAATGTATTAGAAATCCTACAATGTGATTTTCTGGATTTTTTTCTCATTTTGTCTCTCATAGTTGAAGTGTACCGGTGATGAGAATTACAGGCCTCTCTCATCTTTTTAGGTCAGAGAACTTGCACAATTGGTGGCTGACCGAATACTTTTTTGCCCCACTGTAACTACTTTGCAGATTTGAAGCAAGCAGACACACACTAGTGTTCAAACGTTTATAAAACAGCTTGACCTGCCATGCTATCTGCAGATGCCAACTACAGCTTTATCATGCACAAATAAAGCCATTAAAGGTATCTCTCCTCTTTTGCCTGGAGGACATGGCGTCCGTGATTTCCAACAA
Organism: Umbra pygmaea; assembly: GCA_016801145.1. Lineage (NCBI taxonomy): Eukaryota > Metazoa > Chordata > Actinopteri > Esociformes > Umbridae > Umbra > Umbra pygmaea. The sequence goes on from JACXGM010001470.1 coordinate 48,558, forward strand.
GAATGTCAAATTTGGACTTGTTGGACCATAGAACACTTTTCCGCTTAGAAATAGTCCATTTTAAATTAGCGCTGGCCCACAGGACACGACAGCCTTTCTGGACCATGTTCACATATGGCTTCCTTTTTGCATGATATAACTGTAGTTGGCATCTGTAGAAGACCACAGGCATCCAATTAAGAGCTTTGGCCTTGTCCCATACGCACAGTGACTTCTCCAGTTCCTCTGAATCTTATGATGATGTTACATCCCTTTTATAGCTAATGATGTTACAATTAACATAATTAGTTGTTAGGTGTTCTCATTTGAACTTAGCTTATTCATTGGATAAAAGTGTAAAATTTCTCAGTTCAAACATGTGTTATGTTATCTATGTTCTATTGTGAATGAAATATTGGCTCATGTGATTTGAAAGTCTTTTTTGTTTTCATTTCATTCAGAATTAAAAAACATCCCAACTTTTCCGAAATTGGGTTGTAAAAAAAATTACATAATCAAATATGAGGGAGGGGTAATAAGATGTATAAATACAGTCTAAATAAATCCAGGCTATAGCAATACACACAAATAGATATATACAGTTAAAATTAGAATTATTCAACCCCCATTACAAATTGTGTTTGTTGTCAAAATGTACAGACTGATAGCTGTTTGCAATGAAAAAAATCAAACAAAAGCCCATTAAGTGAAAATGCAACTCACAATGACTTCTCAGGTCTCACAGTTATTCAACTCCCTAAACAGAATCCCTAACAACAGCATACAAAACAGGTGATGTCTCAAGCACACCTGATGCAACTAGTCAAGGACTTCATTAGTTGCACCAGGTCTAAAGTAAACACAACTGTCTCCTGCTGCCTAAATATTTAACATTGTGACAGAATGACCGACCGACCAAAAAGGAGAAACTGTTTCCCTCCAGTTAGAAGACACATGGGACCTGTTTTAGAGCTAGGCTACTGGCCTCATTCTGGGAGGATAGTAGCTCTGATAAAGAGGAGGTCATGACGGGCCTTATTCCTGAAACAAGGCCTGAGTTGGAGCTGTATGGTCTGGATTTCATAGACTGGGAGGCTATTGAGGGAAAGTATTTTGGGCCACAGAAGTACTGGTCTGAGGAGAGTTCGGATGAGATGGACGAGGGTGTCATCCTGGAGCGTGACTTTCTTCTTTTTCCTCTGGGTGCTGATGTCTCTCCACCAGAGTTCCCTATTTCAGCTCATCAGTCCGGGCCTACTACTCTGAAGGTTGGGTCCACGGATCTCCAACACGGTCCTCTAGCTCCACTGGCCGGGCATCCATGACCACAGTTGAGGATTCCATAGCCTCAACCTTGGTCTACAATCCTTCAGGTCAGTTAATCAGCTCCCTTCCTGGACCCATACTTCCTCGGGTCAGGTTTCTAGTTTCATGTCAGGGCCCCTAGGCCTCTGTCAGTGCCTATGTTTCAAGTTAAGACCCCATGCTCTCCAGATAGAAACCCTAGCCCACAGCTTAGAGGCCTTAGTTTAATAGTAGGAGCCCTTAGCCTGTCTGTAGAGGGTCCTCAGTTTCAGGTTTCCAGCCCAGATTTTCTAGCCTCAGGCCCCAGTCCTCTGGGCTCAGGCCCCAGTCCTCTAGCCTCAGGCCCCAGTCATTTAGTCAGGACTTCATCTGCTCAAGACAAGGCTGCAAGTTCACAAGCCAGAGCCCCGAGTTCTCCAGTTCCAGCCCCTGTCTCACTCTCTACTGAGAATTTTGACAGGGATCACACAAAATGGCGCCCTTTCACAAGTCAAATGGATGACTTTTTCTACCAGCCTATATGTGGTTCTCTGTCTGAGAGGGACAAGGTGCTACTGACTATGTCTGTTCTGGCTGGCCGGGTTCTGGACTTTGCTCAGGCTCTCTGAAGTGGAGGAAGTCTGTGTATAGATTGCTATGAGGACTTCACTAGCCTCCGTCAGACCGTGTACGGCACCACAAAAAGGGTTGCCCCAGAGTCGCCAAGAGAGTCCTTAGCAGCTACTTTACAGCCCGAGTCCTCAGCAGCTACGTTACAGTCCGAGTCCTCAGCAGCTACTTTACAGCCAGAGTCCTCAGCAGCGACATTACAGCCAGAGTCCTCGGCAGCTATGCTACAGCCCGAATCCTCAGCAGCTACGTTACAGCCAGAGAGTTCAGCAGCTACATTACCAGTGCTACCTGCTGCTGCCGTCAAGTTTACAGAGCTACCTGTTGCTGCTACAAATCTTCCAGAGCTAACTGTTGCTACTGACAACCTTTAAGAGCTACCTGTTGCTCCTGTCAAGATTCAAGAGCTACCTGCTACTACTGCCAAGCTTCCAGAGCTACATGCTGCTGCTGCCATGCTTCCAGAACTACCTGTTGCTGTTGCCAAGATTCCAGGGTTACCTGTGCTGCTACAGAGCTTCCAGAGCTACCTGCTACTGCTGACAATCTCCCAGAGCTACGTGTGGCTGCTGCCAAGATTCCAGAGCTACCTGTTGCTGCTGCCAAGATTCCAGGGTTACCTGTTGCTGCTGCTGAGCTTCCAGAGCTACCTGCTACTGCTGACAAGCCTCCAGAGCTACCTGCTGCTACTGCCAAGCTTACAGAGCTATTGACTGTTGCTGCCATTCGTCCAGAGCTACCTGCTTCTGCTGCCATGCTCCCAGAACTACCTGTTGCTGCTGCCAAGATTCCAGGGTTACCTGTTGCTGCTGCTGAGCTTTTAGAGCTACCTGCTACTGCTGACAAGCCTCCGGAGCTACCTGCTGCTACTGCCAAGCTTACAGAGCTATTGACTGTTGCTGCCATTCGTCCAGAGCTACCTGCTTCTGCTGCCAAGCTTCCAGAGCTACCTGCTGCTGCCAAGCTTTCAGAGCTACTTGCTGATCACAGTTACGTGTCAGTTAAAAGTTTAATCTCCAATCCTATCTGTAGTCGTGAGAAGTGGCACTGTCCTGAGTTGAAATATAGCCTACTTAACAGATTTATTATCAAGTACATAGGTGTGTCTGTTTTGTTGGCCGCTGTCAATTTCTGGAATGCAAACATTTTTTGCCTTTTTTTTAAAGGGCATGCACCTGTGAGCACCCACAGAGGAAAACATAAATTGGCACATATCTAAGGCAATATGATCTCCATACTATGCTCACTGGTTTCCTCTGTAAAATGTGCCACACACCGCCACTACAAATCACCCTTAAAATGAATAAAGGATAACACATTTAATTTGTTAATATTGCTTTAGCACATTTTGTGTCAATTGTAAAAAGTCCAACGTAGTGATTCATCCATTTTGGGAAATTCTTAATTAAAACATATGACCAGGTAAAGTGAGTTCATAAATAAACATTGACCATAATGAATACTTTTTTACTTGTTTTTAATTAATTAATGACTGTTTAGGTGTGAACTCACTTTAACTGGTCATTTTGGTGTTAATTGTTAGATGTTAGATGGGATGGGGCACATTCAGGTAGTCAATGTATACTTCTAAATTCTATAGAAACCATTTTTGAATTATTATAGAGACCATCGGAATTTGAATAGGAGTAACCTGTTGAATAACAATTTTTTTCTTTTCTTGGAATAGCTGGGGGGTACTGCACAAAAATAGAATAACGAAATCCAGGATAACTGAAAAAGCGCAGCTTGACTTAGTGTGATCCGCTCATCGCGGCTTAATCGGTTGCACGTTTGCCGAGCCAGGATGAAAAGGTAAAGCTATGTCATATGTAGATATTCGAAATAAGTGCACGTTCACCGCTTTCTTAAAAAGACCACTGTATCGATCACAGATTTACTGATGCAGAGATGGAGAAGACGCATGCAGCATATTTTTCACCCGCTGAGCAGCAACTTCTTAAGGAAAGTTATGAGGAGGTGAAGTATAGAATCTGCAAAAAAGAAAATACGGCTGCGTTTAGGATTTAAAAATATCTACCTACACTGAAAAAAGTAGTGGTTGTTCATCCAATACAATTATTCTCATTCCATTCAGTGAAAATAATATGAGTTTATTGTATAACCTATTATTTTTAATTGAGACAAAATTAAATTTGCCTGGGAAGTGCAAACCTAAAGATTTCATCTTGACTCAAAGCATATTTTGTGGGTTACATCATATTTGCTCTCAAGTTTTGACACTTCCCGGCATGCTTTTCTGCACCTTTACTTTTTAAGAATTGTTTGTTTTAATGTATTTTCTGCTTCATGCATGAATGTATTGATTACTTTGTTTGATTATTAAATTATAATATTAATCTTTACTTTTCAAACCTAATTTAACTGTAAATGGTGTAATTTATTGCAACCATTACTGAGAATCGTGTTCCATTCTATGTAGTTTAGCTAAGTTTGGTAAATGTAGTTCTTTCCACTGCAAGTTATGGGTGATAGAACATACAGCAGATTAAATATTTTATCAGTTTGATATTCTAATTTGTAAAAATACAATCTTGCAGTAACTGTCAGTGTGTTACGAAAGCTGTAAACACTCAGAAGTTGGTATTTGCAGCATTTCCTTAGAAACGCATGCTGGGAGATATGTAAAAGTGAATTTGATAATTCAGATTGGCTCAATTTACAGTAAATTTGACGATTGGCTGTGATGATCAACTTAAAAAAATACATGTTAAACCAAATTTTATTACATTTATTGGGACAACCTAAAAAATCACACGTTGAACAAATTTATTTATTTTACATTGGGTAAGCATAAGAAATATAGGTGTGTGTAACGTTTCCCAGTTCCCCTTCCCTGGAAACAGCCACTTCCTTTGTTTATATTGCTCAGAACTACAATTCCCATTCCCCAGTTCTTCTTCCTATGGACTACAGCTTCCTAGTCAGGTCTCCTAAGAACTACATTTCCCATACCCGGACACCATTAGCCTAATTCACCACACCTGCTCACTCCAGGCAGTATTTAAGTCACACACCTCTCCTTGCCTCTTTGCGAGGTATTGTGAGTATATGTTTTCTCCATTCTGAGCATTCCAGTTATTCATTGTTTTTCCGGTTTTAACCTTTGCTTTGTTTGATGATCTTTCTGCCTTGGATTTAACTTTGTACTTTAGCTTTATACTGATATTGATATGCTGGCCTGACCCCTGCTTTGTTTATATTTAATCTGTCTTGGAAAATCCTATGTGCCTCTGTTTTTGGACCTCTACAACCTGTGTACAATAAACAGTGTTTTTCTTAAGACCTTGGAGTTTATCATTACAGAATACCTCACCAACAGAAAATGGCTGGGAGTGAGCTGTTTTGGGATTGGTGGGCCCAGGAGGATCCTCTAATGGACCTCTACGAAGCCTCCTATGAGGATTTTTTAATCCGAGAGGCTGTGGACTGGGACTACATCCTTCCCCGTCGTGTCTTTGAGACAGCTGCCCGTTTTGAAGCTAAGAGGGTACCCAGTTCCTGTTCCAAGACAGTGAGTCCCAGTCCCAATCTCAAAAAGGCTACCAGCCCCATTACCAAGAAGTCTACCAGCTCTAGTCCCAAGATGGCCGCCCAGTGTCCCAAGATGGCCACCCAGTGTCCCAAGATGGCGGCCCAGAGTCCCAAGATGGCCGCCCAGAGTCCCAAGATGGCCTCTTAGAGTCCCAACATGGCCGCCCAGAGTCCCAAGATGGCCGCCCAGAGTCCCAAGATGGCCGCCCAGAGTCCCAACATGGCCGCCCAGAGTCCCAACATGGCCGCCCAGAGTCCCAAGATGGCCGCCCAGAGTCCCAAGATGGCCGCCCAGAGTCCCAAGATGGCCACCGACCTTAGTACCCTAAGGGATTCCATCTTCAAGGAATTATAGAACGACCCTGAAGTAGATGAAGACTACAGGGATGGGATAATGCAATGTGGCCAAACCACCAGTGCTCATCCAGAGTTAGTTGGCCAGTTCTTCGCCTGGAAGGTCGGTCATGGGTCACTCCAGGCAGAGGCTGAGGCCTTCCTGGTTAAGCGGCTGCTTACCCGATCCCCTCAGTTCCTGTCCTGTTTGGAAGCCATGGAACGGCAGCTAATACCCTGTTTGGAAGCCATCGGGGCCTCCCGATGTCCTGGCAGGACCCGGCTCGCCCAAGTTCCTTGGCCACAAGAGGTCGGTGTTTCCGCTCCCCGACCAGATGAGGTCGCTCAAGTCCCCTGACCAGCAGAGGTCGCTCAAGTCCCCCGACCAGCAGAGGTCGCTCAAGTCCCCCGACCAGCAGAGGTCGCTCAAGTCCCCCGACCAGCAGAGGTCGCTCAAGTCCCCCGACCAGCAGAGGTCGCTCA
>JACXGM010001471.1:0-17482 GCA_016801145.1 Umbra pygmaea
TTTTTAATATATTTAATTTGATTAAAAACCAAGCAAAGTCTCCCCTCACATTGAAGGCTGTCTTTTGTTCTGTCAATGTATTCATCAAGTATTCAAAACTATTGGTAAAGGCATTGAGACAGTCATGAGACTGAAACACATCTTGATCACCAAACCATTATTGAAAGATCAACTTTGGCAGCAGCAAAACAGTGAGCTGACATTTACTTTTTATCTATGTATTGTGTGCATGCCTAAATTATTCAAGCAATACAGCTCCCGTTTTGTGTGTCAAACGCATTCCATGAAATACGATGCTTTTGCCCATCTTGAAAATGGAGATAAGAAGCTTGGTGACTACGGGGGAACCTTTCATTTAAGAAGGTTATTTGCCTATTTTAACAGTTGCTTGCTTTCTGTCCCATATGATGAAAAAAAGCCTTCTCTCATTGCTTACAATAGTCATACTATAACAAATGCTAATTTAACAGCTGTAGTCTATTAAAGATGTTTTATTAAAGATTTTATATCATTCTGGTTCCATCATATTTGTTTTGTGTCAAATGTGTTGTTTAAACAAACACTGTATAAAATCTATAAATCAAGACTTAAGTCTCTGTCATGGTTTAATTTTGACTATCTGTGGTGCATGCAATGTAATAACTCCCACACATCAGAGAGTGTCTATATATATATATATATACATATATATATATATATATCAATTTGTAATTTGGGTGATTATTAGATGGCCATAATTGAAATGATGCCTGTTTGGGAATTTGGCCATGACATCAGGTTTGACACTCATACACTTATGATACAGGATTCAGCGTAAATGAGTACACCCCCTTTTAAAATTAAGATATGTATCAATTTCTCAGTGAACAATTAGCTGACATTTGACATTTGCTTGTGTTAAGAACATAAAATGTTGGTCACCAACATCATTGGGATGACAAAATAATACATTTATTCAAATATGGTGTTGCAAAAATGAGTACACCGTACAACAAATTCTACCAAATGTTAAACATGATGTTTGAGGACAGCACCACCTATTCAGGACATGGAGTGAACAAGTTGGTGACATACTGCCACATCTATCTTCCTCTGTTCTTGGAGAATGTGCTCATAGCCTGGATGCTGGATGGAAAATTATGCTTGACCTGTCATTTCAGAACTCCCCATAGGTATTTCTATTGGGTTGAGGTCAGGTGCCATACTTGGCCACTGAATCACTTTGACCCTGTTCTTCCTCAGAAATGCAGCAGTGGCCTTGGATGTGTTTTGGGTCACTTTCATGTTGAAAGAGAGCACGGAGACCCAGGGATAGATGGCAGTATAAAAAGATGGCTAAATTGCAGGAAAATGTTTTAATAATAGCCTGAGTCTGGGATCACAGCGACAAGGTAATAGATTTAGGAAATGCCCTGGAAAACAACTTCACTTGGCTTTTACAGCCTTGAGGCTGAGCATCACAACATAGATCCAGCACCTTCGAGAAGACTTCTAGCATCTACCTATCTAATCAGACCCGTGACCCTGAGTCACTGGTAGTCAGCAGGTCTCCTTATACATCTGGTCATCTTCTATATTTTATCAGTCTTGTAACCTTGGATCACCAGACATGCCTGACTGGTATATAGATGCAGGCACACACACATATATATATATATATATATACACAGTTGTGTTTGAAATAATAGCAGTGTGTTCAAAAAAGTGAGTAAAGCTCACAATCCTTATAAAAGCTTTTATTTCCATACACGCAAATGCATTGGGAAAACTGCACAGTATATTTCAAATCAAATAAATAAACTAAAAGAATATCAAATTTGTTATTACTTACAGAAAGTGAAGGAAATTGAATGTTAGGCTGTTCAAAAAAATAGCAGTGTCTGTATTTGTCTTTACAAACTCAAAACATTTACTGTATAAACTAAGAAAATGCTTGAAGATTTAGCCATCCTGTGAATCACTGAACTAATACTTGCTGGTAGTTGTAAAATCACAGTTTCTGAGAACTGCTTTACATCTGTGTTGCTTGGAGTCAACCAATGTCTGGCACCTGTTAACAGGTATTCCAGCCTAGGATGATTGGACTACATTCCACAGTTCCTCTGCATTTTTGATGTTCCACAACTTTAATCTTGTTGGTCTGGAACCAAGACACTGCTCGCTTACTGGTGAGTTTAGAGTAATTGTCTAGTTGGAACACCCATTTCAAGGGGATTTCCTTTTCGGCATAAGGCAACATGACGTCTTGAAGTATTTTGGTGTATTCAAATGGATCCATGATACCTGGTTTGCGAATAAAAAGCCCTGACACCATAGTATGAGAAACATCCCCATGCCATGATGCTTGTGCCACCATGCTTCACGGTCTTCACAATGTACTGTGGCTTAAATATTGTGTTTGAGGGGCATCTGACAAACTGTCTGTGACTGCTAGACCCAATGAGAACAATCTTGTTTTCATCAGTTCACAAAATGTTGTGCCATTCCTCTTTAGGCCAGTCATTGTTTTTTTGGCAAATTTTTACTTCTTCACCACATGTTGTTTTTTAATCAATCTGCTTCTTGCCGATAACTTTTCTTCACATAAGCGTCTTCCAATTGTTACAGTACTCAGGTAAATTTAGATCTTCTTCTGAGCTGATCATTGGCTGAGTCTTTGCCATTTTGGCTATTCTTCAATCCAATCGAATGGTGGCTTTCCATTTTCTTCCACGTCTTTCTGGTTTTGGTTGCCATTTGAAAGCATTTAAGATCATTTTAGATGACCAGCCTATCATTTTCTGCAGTTTGTATATTTTCCCCTCTGCAATCAACTTTTTAATCAGCGTAGGCTGTTTTTTTGAACAACGTCTGGAATTACCCATTTTCAGAGAGAAGTGCACTAGAACCAGCATGTACAACATTTGCTGCCTTCATCCTTGAAGAAGGGCCACCTGTTTGACACCTGTTTTTTCATTGAATGAATGACCTCACTCCTTGAACTCCACACTGCTATTATTTTGAACACGCCCCTTTCAGTTAATGATTCAATTACACAGAATCAGCAGGATGCATGTCATGACTGTTGGGTCTGTTGACTCTACTGCACCAATTGATAAATTATTTGATATGTTGAAATATGATTTCTATACAAAAAAGCAATTGGTCTGGTTAGTGATGTTGGCACAAGTGTGTGTGTGTGTGTGTGTGTGTGTGTGTGTGTATATAGTTTAGGCACAATTTCCAAATGTGCGTTTCCATACCTCAAGCGACTCTGTTTGTGGCGTGTGTGCAGAAGAGGCTTCTTCTGCATCACTCTCCCGTACAGCTTCTCCTTGTGCAGGGTGCGCTGAATTGTTGAACGATGCACAGTGACACCATATTCAGCAAGGTGAAGTTCTAGGTCTTTGGAGGTGGTCTGTGGGCTGTTTTATTTTTTACTGTTCTCATCATAGAAATGGAATGATTAGAAATGCCATTCCCATTCAAATCAATGTAGCAGAATGGTCAGAGCAGCAGCCATGTTTTTGTGTACCATTCCAGTGCAAAGCTCTAACGGCCTACTTCTGCATTAAAACGATTTGCGGCAAATCGCGGACTCACTAGGTAGTTTTGCAGCAGCAACAGAGTAGTCAGCTGCATTAACATATCTCTGTGGCCTGACAGTAGGTGGCAGTGTATGCACCTTTCAGATGGTTGGGATCCGCCATTAAATCTAAAGAAGATCACCGTGCCCTGCCTTGTGTGCAAGAGGAATTGGAGTGCTGGATTTAATTGCGTTATAATTCTATTGGTACGTATACAGTATGCTAATATTACAAACTACTGTTAGATAAGATCTTTAACTTGTCTTGAGAGCAGGACAATATCTAAATAATCTTGCCTGATAGCTAGCTAAATATCATTTCGAGATGGGAATAAAAATGTGGGTACAACACTTTACCCACCGTGACAACTAACAACAGTCTACATTTTTTGTGTACTAATCGAATGACCAAGCAAAACAGTTCAATGAGGTTTCTACTCATTCCATTTCTATGGTTCTATAAAATCCTTGTTTTCAGGTCATTTGAGAGTTGTTTAGAGGCCCCCATGTTGCCACTCTTCAGAGGAGAGTCAAAGAGAACAACAACTTGCAAATGGCCTACTTAAATACCTTTTCTCATGATTGGATGCAGCTATCTATGAAGTTCAAGGTCTAATGAGCTCACCAAACCAATTGTGTGTTCCAATTAATGTGGTAGGTAGTTACATGTATTCAAATCAACAAAATGACAAGGGTGCCCGAATTAATGCAGCTATCTAATATCATTTTGATGCATATTGCACATTTTCTGTTAATCCAATATACCTCATGTCATTACCTAAATATTACTGTGTCCTTCAGTTATTTGATAGATCAAAATGAAATTGCTGATCCAAACACCCAATTATTTATAAATTACAATCATGGAAATTGTTAGTGGTGCCTGAGGTAAAAACTGAAATTGTATTATATACAGATGTGTATGTGTGTGTGTATATGTGTGTATATATATATATATATATCTGTATATATCTCAATATAATACAATTTCAGTTTACCTCATTTTAACATATACAGATAGAAAAGTTGTAAACTATCCTGTGTCTAAAAGCTCCCTGTTTCCTGTACTCCTTAGCACAACAAAGATGGCCTTGACTACCCTCTCTGTAGAAGAATTTGCTGAGTCATTCTCAGGGCTCACAGTAACATAGGAAACAGGCCCCAGCATTAGAGAGAACCACAGTCTCCTCTCTCTACCTAGTTATAACATTATAAAAAGTGCTTCTCTTTCTTTATTTCACAGTATATCTGTGAAGTCATGATGCCCTTAATGAAGTACAATTCCCCAACACCGTATAACACTGACACTGCCATGATTTACTCTGGGATTATGCATTTTTCATTGTACTCTTCCCCCTTGCAATGCCATACAGTTTGGTTGCCATCAGTTTGAAAAAGATGAACCTGTGTCTCATCTGACCAAAGTATGCTGTCCCGATATTCTTCACTTTTGTCAACATGGGCCCTGGCAAATCCTAAACAGGCTTTTTTGTGCATGGGCTTTAACAGTGGCTTCCTTTATGGACGACACCCTTGCATGCCACTCCTGTGCAGCATACGTTGTATCATGTCACGTGAAACAGTCACTCCAGTTTGGCTTTCTACAGCTTTAGCTAACTGTGATGAACTTATTCTTCAACTCTTCTTAGGAAGAAATGCTCATCTTGAGGTGTTGCATGGACAGCCTGGACCGCTGAGACTGCTTGCCACACATCCATCCTTCAATTTTGTTACTTTTGCTACTGTATTCCGACTGATTAGCAATGCTTTACTAATTGTTTTGCAGCCCTGACTTTTTTGTGTGTAAAGCAATTTCTTTCTTTCTCAAGACTTGTGAAATGTCTCTTCCATGTGGTGCCATAATTGTCAGCATTGATTGTGAGGAGATTGTATAGGTTAAATACCACCCTTAATTGTTAATTATGTTACAGCAACCTGTGTGATGATTGGTTAGACTTGTCTGTTGTTGAATTCCAGTTAATCAGCATTTTATCAAGTTTAGTTCCTAAAAACATCATTGGGGTGTAGTCATTTTTGCACCATGCTCATAAATCACTTTCTTAATAAACTTTCTGTTTTGTTGTTTTGTACTGACTAATATAATTTGCAACCAATAAACCAGAATTGCTGGAATATTTTTGACTGATGATTTTCTGAGACATCAGACAGGATGTACTCATTTACGCTGAGTACTGTAAGTACCATGGGATTTTTCATGACCAAAGAGTGTCAAGACACCTGCTCTGAAAGACTGCACCCTACACAGTGCAGATGTCCCATTCACTGCTCAGTAGACCCTGCTTAGCTTTAGATTAAGCAAACTAGTAGTGGAATACAGGGCGCTATGCTCACAGGGTTGCAGGAACACAGCCCTTTTGGACTTATAGCTCTATTGCCAGCAATAATGTTTACTATTGGTTTAGTGTTTGCTAATATAGAGGCCCTGAACTTGAGTATCAGTTGAAGTTCTGTTGTCAGTGGCCACTTGGTGTCACTGCTTTGTAAGATTGTGAACCTACTGTACTTCATAGTGATTTGTAAGCAGCCTGAAAAGGCCTTGTCCTGAAAGTAATCACTTTAATTACGGTTTGATCGTTTCAGACATGCATTGATTTGACCAATCATGTAATGTCAGACCCGCGTCTATCTAAAATATTTAAGGATGTATTTATGATTTTTTGTTGTGCTTTAATGAACATTTATTAGACACGTTCTCCATTTGGTTCCGATGCAGCAGACCACTTTAACCGAGCAATAGTATTTAAAGTTTGTAAATAACAGTATTTGATGTCTGATCAGTGATCTTTTCTGACAGGTACTGGGGATGATACCAGAGCTTGGGGACCTCCATTTGTTGGTAGTGAGAGTGCCTACTTTCTTAGTGTCAACAGGAACAAAAAGGTACTCATTATTGTGATGGCTATTCTGTAGTGTGTTCTCTACCTGGTGTAGTGTGTTCTCACACATTGTTGTTGACTCAAAGCAAACAGTGTTACCTGATTGACTAACTGACCAGCTTTTCAATTATTGCAACCGCAAAGTACCTATACACATACTCTCTGTTGTTGTTTTTGGTTTTAGTTTTTTTAGTAGAGTGTCCTACAGTTGAAAGTTACTTTTGAACACCCAATCAGCAATCACTCGTAAATTAAACTTTCCCAACTATGACCCTCTGTTTGCATTACCTTAGTAGGGCCATACAATGCGGGCACATATCTCAAGGGCAAATGCTGGAGAAGTGGATGGAGATTTGGGATCACACTCAGGAGGAGGAGACCACCATTTTCCAAGCATTCTTTTCACCTATGTTCAGTATCTGGACAGTTCGATCAATAGGAATTCTCATTCTATCATGAGGGCAGGACAGAAAAACACTATCTTGAGATCTTACATGTTAACTTCTTTATGTCCTAAGGACATTTTCATTAATTATGGTCTTTTTAAGTTTATATTCCACCACAACTCTATACCAAGCTGAATTACACAGAAAATTACTGGAAACCATGTATCTCAAGGCAATCTTTACTGATTTAAGAAAAGTACACAAATTAGTTTGAAGACTGAAAGATTCTCAAGCACTGAACTGCTTCACCGCCTGGTTAAATATTTGTAAAAAATAAATAAAAATATCCCTTCTCTGCCTCTGTCAGCAAGTCCGACCTCAAAAGCCATAGCGTAAACCAGTATACAATAAAGCAACAGGAGACATGACTGAGTGGTGATAAATCAGCTATGGCTTTCACAAATCAACCATCTGCATAAAAACAAAGTACTCCCAATAAGGGTCAATGGAAAAAATCGTGCATCATCCCCATCTAACTCGCCACCCCAACCCCACACATCAATTTTTACTTCAGAATGCCAGAGATATAAGACTGGACAGGTTGGATGGTCTGCTTCAAGACCCAGATGACATGTCATCACAATGCATTTTTTGTGAAAATATACTTTTGCAAATAACGCTATTGCTCATTGGCTGTTGACTCTGTCATTCTAAAAACTTTTACATATGTTGTCATCCCCTGGGGGGATGTGGCTTCAGCCTCCAATTTATGGCTTTGTATTTATTGTTGAAAGATGTAGAAAATAACTGTCTTTATTTCATCTTGTGCCATATTCACTGTGTACATTTATTTTAAATATCAACATTATTGATATCAATTATCAACAAAAATTCAAAGCAACCAAATGTATCTCCTTGCTTCAGGTCCAGTTTAACAAGAGGTTAACTTTGAGTATGTTTTTTTAGGCAGAATCAGGGGTCGATCCTTAAGAGGTTAAGATGGAGTAGACAGTGAATGGTCCCGCTTTATTCATCAACGCTTAGGTGTGCACATCACCAAGGACCTGAAATGGTACCAGCCCAAAAACATCATAGTGGGAAAAGTACAAGAGTGTTGGTATGTTGAGGACCCTTACATCTACAGGTATATCATTGAGAGCAAGAAAAGCACCGTCCGTAAGCACATGTGTAGCTCTGCTGAGAGTGGAGAGGTCAACCCAATTCATCGTCAATGGCATGCTGTCTGCCCCTTCATTAACTCTTAATACGCTTCTGAAATAGGTGACTTACTATCTACCATGCACTCTTAGGTACACATTTAAGCCCTTTGCACACTCACACATGAAGTACACGCGTCATGGCTGATGTCATGCCAGACATGAGCGGTCGGCACCCTTGCGTTTTACGATGGTATTTTCTGTTTAACCTGGACTTTTTCATTTCCCACCTCCCATCACCATTCAATGTGTGTGTACTTGTCTAATTAGTGTTTGCACCTGTCTGTAGTTAAGGCCAAACCAGTATACACACCTCTGTGTTGGGAGTTGTGGGTTATTGTTTCATTGTAGGTGTCTGCTATGTGTGTTTGTTCTCATTGTTAAGGTTATACTACGTGAGTTAATCTGAGGTTAACGGCATTCATACCAAACAATTCTCCTTTTTCCGCAAAGGTAAAGTGCCTAGTTTGCACACCTTTTTTTCTGTTGTTTAATGGTTTTGCATTGTTCCTGTACCTGTTGTGGAGCTGTTGTATGCTCTAATTTAAAGTATCAATGGATTACCACATTTTCTCCTACTTCAACCAGACCATTACAACACACTAGCTTTACAATTATTTTTTACCTGTTGCTAGGTTATTGTATTTTTTCAAACTGTTGCTTGCACAGTTTTGCATGTTTTTTTTTTGTTTATCCATGTGTATGCACATTTTCATTTGGTTTGTCAAATTGAGCAAGTGTTTGAATGCAAATGTGTACTTGTTTTGACAGCTCCTTTTATGTTGTTGTCACGGCTATTATCTTTAATATTAAATCAACTGCATTATTTACAAACACACGGGTATGTGATCAATTGTGTTTGGGTTGATTTAGAATTCAGGGGTGTAGCTAATGGTGATGTCATCTCATGACGACTATTCAGTTCGCTAGCTCACATACTGTAAGTAACAGCTGCGAGTAGACATGTTTTTCCTTAAACCCTTCCATTTCTGAGTTTACTTAGGTGCAGTATGTGATTTCTGGTAACTGGTTGTCAAATTGGTGCCGTTGAGCCAAAAATGGTCTCCAAAAATTTCTACTTAAAAGATATGCACACAAACAACGTGTCACATAAAAAAAATATTTTGTTATGTCCCAGACTACATTTTTGACTATTTTCTCATTTAAGATTTGACAGTTTTATGTTTAACAATAAAAAAGTTTGTCCCTATCATTTGGCAACTGGTTGCTGAAAAAGTAAAAAAATGCTCATTTATGTAATGATTTGTGCCCATGGCGTCAAAACCGCTGACGTATAGACTTATAGTTCATGCACAGATTTACAACATGCCGTATTACATATCCAGGTCAATTTAGCTATCTTCCTCCATCCCTGCGGCTGCTAACTAGAAGATATTTACTGTAAATAGCCATGTTAAATATTAACTTTAACAGATTTTACAATTAACTCAAATTACTAAATACTTGTGATCTTAACAGTATGTCAAATGCATATTAAAATGGCCAAAAGTATGTGAACAACCCTTTTTAGCTACACCCATAGCTCACAGGTGTGTAAAATCCAGCACATAAAATCTCCATAGACCAACATTGGCAGCACAATGGGTCATACTGAAGAGCTCAGTGATTTTAGATGTGAAATTTTTCTCTATGGTGATGAATCATGCTTCACTACCTGGCAATCTAATGGATGAATCTTGGTGTGGCAGATGCCAGTGGAACGCTACTTACTGGAAACCATAATGTCTATTGTAATGTTTGATGGAGGACAGATAATGGTCTGGGGCTGTTTTTCAGTTGTAGGTTCGGTCTTCCAGTTCTAGTGACCTCACAGATACTTTTTTATTTGACTGTGCACAAATTCCCACAGACACAACAAATTCCTGTGGAAAGCCTCCCCAGAAGATTGGTGGCTGTTATAGCCGCAAGGGGGGGGGGGGCAACTCCATATTAATGCCCATGGTTTTAGAATGGAATGTCCAACTAGCTGATATTGGTGTGATGGTCAGATGTCCACATACATTCGGCCACATAGTGTACATTTTAGTTAGTGGTGCAACTGATCGTCATTGATCCGTGATCCGTTCGGATCAATATCTTCGGTTCGGCACACACGAGATCCGCGGATAGAGTTCTGCAAAAAAAGTTGTGCGCATGTTCTTTCCACTCACCGCGTGGTCATGGCGAGCGGAGGAACGGAGGAGCTTGAATGCCATGCGTCATGTAAATCGCCTGTATGGGAGCATTTTGGCTTCCCTGTTAAATATAATGATGAAGTGTGTAGGCACTGTGGCACAAGAAAGCCATTTGACACTGAAAACACATCAAGCATGGCCACGCATTTGAAGCGACATCACCCGGGTGTTTCACTGACAGGAGTGAAAACGAAAGCTGCAAAACAACCGCTTATCACCGTGGCATTTAAGCAATTAATCAGACCGGGCTAAAGCCATCACAAATGCGATGGGTTTGTTTATAGGTGCAGACCTGAGGCCATATTTGGTTGTGCAAAAGGAGGACTTTAAACACATGCTGAAAGTGTTTGAGCCACGTTACGACATCTGGTCGCATACGGGACATACTAAAACGCTTAACGTGAAAAAGCTTACCGGAGTTTTAATGTACCTAAACAATGATCAATCATCACCAAATTTCTCATGGCCATATCTTGTCATGAACACTTAATGACAAGGAAAAGGCTTAACATGATTTATTGTAGCCTACCTAAACAACGATCAATATTAAGCACATTTCTCTCTCATATTGCTCATCATAACCACTGAAAATGATAAAAACAACTAACCCAAATTCCAATTATTATGGGCGTTATCTGACGTTAAGCCTTTCTGCTTCATTAAAGCCTATTGTAAAGAAAAGGCTTAGCGTAATTTAATGTACCTAAACAACAATCAATAATAATCACATTTCTCTCTCTCATATTTTTCCCCATATTGTTAATAAATAAATAAACATCTTATGTTTATTTGTCTTGTAATTTTTTTTTCTGATCCGAAAAATGATCCGATCCGTGACTCTGATCCGAGGAACGATCCGATCCGTGAGTTTTTTTGATCCGTTGCACCCCTAATTTTAGTTATGTGTACACTGTGTGCACAATTATTAGGCAAGTCAGTATTTTGACCATATCATTATTATGTATACTGTATGTTCCAACTCCAAGCTGTATAAACTGTAATGCTTATTGGATTCAAACATATTAGGTAATGTGCATTTGTGTAATGAGGGAGGATGTGGCCTAAGGAGATCCAACACCCTATATCATGTGTGCATAATTATTAGGTGGCTTCTGTTCCTCAGGCAAAATGGGCCAAAAAAATAGATTTGCCTGACTCAGAAAAGTCAATAATTGTAAAGTCTTTCAAAGGGATGCATCACTCTAGAAATTGCTAAGATATTGGGGCGTGATCACAGAACCATTAAACGTATTGTTGCAAATTGTCAACAGAGTCGCAAGAAATATGTTGAAAAAAAAGAAACTAACTGCCAGAGATTTGCGAAGACTCAAATATGAAGCTAGCAGGAACTCATTATCCTCTGCAACCTACCTGGAGTGCCCAGAAGTACAAGGTGTTCAGTGCTCAGAGACATGGCCAATGTAAGGGAGGCTGAAACCCGACCACCACTGAACATGACACAAGTTAAAACGTCAAGACTGGGCCAAGAAATATTTGTAGACAGATTTTTCAAAGGTTTTATGGACTGATAAGATGTGAGTGACTCTTGAAGGACCAGATGGATGAGCCCGTGGCTGGATCAGTAACGTGCCCAGAACTCCACCTGCCTCAGTTGCCAGCAGAGTGGAGGTGGGGTACTGGTATGGGCTAGTATTATTAAAGATGAGCTAGTTGGACCTTTTCGGGTTAAAGATGCCCTCAAAATCAACTCCCAACCCTACTGCCAGATTTTAGAAGACACTTTTCTTCAAGCATGCATCAAAGTACTCTACTGCGTGGCTAGCCAGTCAAGGCCTTAAAGATTAAAGAATGACATGGCCTCCTTCCTTACCTGACCTAAACCCTATTGAGAACTTGTGCTCCCGTCTTGAACAGATGATTTACGGTGAATGAAAACAGTACACTTTATTTGTTAATTTTGAGTTGTTTGTTTATTGTTTTCACTTTAACAGATGAAAATCTACAAGAAAGATGGGAAACTTTTCATTTTTTATTTAGTTGCATAATAATTCTGCACACTAATAGTTGCCCAACAAATGTGCAAACACATTCTCCAAAAAAAGCCACAACCTCACTTGTACTTTCTTAACTATTCGGGTCTGAGGTGTATGTATATTTTGGATTGACCGAGAGCACAATAGTTGTTAAATAATAAAGTTAATCTTCAAGAATACAACTTGCCGAATAATTGTGCACACGGTTTATATGTGAAAATATTTACATAGATGAAAATATATTATTTGTATATAATATACTATTTGTACATATTGAAAAACAGCTAAAATATGTAAATATACAGTATGTACATAAAATACATAATGTACAGTCTATAGAAAATCATCATACACCTTTGAAATAGTTTTTTTTGTCTTAAGCCTGAAATTAAAACCCATTCAAAATATTGTTTTTTGTTCTAGCTTTATTTACACGTTCTGCCTACAACATTCAAGTAACGTAAAAAGGCAACAGTTCGGAAACGTGAAAAAAAGAACAACAGAGTTGTCACATGATTTTATACTTTGTAGGGCCACCTTTTGCTTTAATTACAGCCATCAGTCTGTTTGGATGTATCTATTGGCTTTGTGCACCTAGATTGGGGAATATTTGCCCATTCCTCCTTGCAGAATTGTTCAAGTTCAGTCAAATTCCGTTGTGAGATGCAATTGACTGCTGGCAAGTCCATCCACAGATTTTCAATTGGATTTAGGTCAGATTCCTGATTTGGCCACTCAAACACTTTCACTTCCTATCCTTAAGCCACTGTGTAGTGTTTTTTGCTAAGTGTTTAGAGTCCTTGTCGTGGTGGAAGGTGAACCGCCTGCCCATCTTCAGCTGTCCTAGCAGATGGCTGCAGGTTTTCCTCAAGAATTTGGGTGTGCTTTGCAGCATCCATTTCCCCTTCAATTTTGACCAATTGCCCAGTCCCCGCTGAAGACAAACACACCCACAACATAATGTTGCCACCACCATGCTTCACAGTAGGTATGGTTTGTTTTGGGTGGTGTGCTGTGTTTGTTTTTCAACAAACATCATCTGACCATAAAACGTTTTGCCACATGGATTGTTTTCTTGCAAAGTGTAAACAAGAATCTGGGCCCTATTTTAACAATCTGAAACACAAGTATCAAACGCGAAACGCAAGTGACATTGTGGGAGGGTCCCGGGCACTGTTGCTATTTTACTGGTGGGATAAATGACTCTTGCGCCCAATGCAAATCTAAAATGGGTAGGTCTGAAGTAGCTACATTATTCATAGGTGTGGTTTGGGCGTAACATGCAATAAACCAATCAGAGCGTCATCTCACACTCCCTTTAAGAGCAAGAGCACTTGTTCCATGTCGGATTGCTATTATAATGGCGGATTGCTATTGATTTGTCTTTCTTACAACATGTAAATAAATAAATGTCACAAGACATACTTTCCGATGTTTGGGGCTCACTCTCATTGAATCACAAGGTTATAAAATGCATGGTAATATTTTTGCAATGTAGTCTACAGACCGAGATTACTTTGCTTGCCTCACTATTCTGTCAAATAAGCTCTCCTCTCCCGTTCTGCTGCAGAGTTTGCCATAAATGAGTCGTGATTTGAGCCAGGGTAATTCGCGAAGACATTGGTGATTTTACTATTAGCATCGCAAATGACTTGTATGTTGATTGAATGGGTTCTCTTGCAGTCGATATATATCAGTTCGAATAATTCATTCTGAATAATTTGGATAAATGTGTACACTAGATATATGCCTATTTTTTCACATATTCGGACACCACAATGATTTCCCTTGTGCGTAATATTTTTCCTTCTAATTATGTATTGCAATAATAGGAACTACTGCATTTGTGTAGATGAGAGGAGCAAAGTGTATGCGTGTTGTGCACATGCTACATTATGGCCAAGCATGCGCCCTTAAAATAGCATCCCAATAACACGCCACTGACTTTTAACCCGGTTTTTCCTGGTCAGTGGCGGAATTGTTTTCGGGAACTGCAAGATAGCACCAGGGAACTTTTGCGCCGGTACACGCCTCTTCTTTTCGCTGAACCACCCAATGAATGCAAGTTCATTCCCTAATTTAGCGACGCGGGTCTGTGGAGGGCAAAGTCGAATGCAAGATAGGAATGATACATGCGTTTGTGTAAAAAGTAAATTGCGCTGAGTGTAAGATAGGTCCCTCTGTGTTTTTTTAGAAGAGGCTTTTTTCTTGCGACCCTGCCATACAGGCCAGCTTTGTTTAAAGCTTATGAGATAGTTGTCACATGCACAGACTGACCGATCTCAGTCATACGGACTTGTAATCCCTTCAAAGTTGCCATTGGTACTGTAGCTTCCCTGATCAATATCCTTCTGGCTCGGTCATCCAGTTTGGAGTGACTGCCTGATCTTGGCAAGGTGTTGGTGGTGCCATCCAGTTTCCACTTCTTAATAATGCTCTGAACATTACTCAGAGGTATACTTAAAGCCTTTGACATTATTTTGTAGCCTTCTCCTAACTTTGTCCTGGAGCCCTTTTGAAAAGCACATTTCCAACTGTGATGTATACTTTGCCATGCACTACTAGTAATGGACTCATCATAGAACAGATGGTTCTTATGAAGTTATCAAAATCACTACAGTTGATGTCAGGTAAATAGCATGGTGTGTGATTTGGAAAAGTAACTGGTTGAAACTGAGCAAGTTTAAAAAGGAGCTGATCACTTATCCAAACCAGGTATTTCACTAATTACTTTTGAATAATTGTTCAGAATGTTTGTAAATGTTATTTTCACTTTGATGTCAAGGGTTATAATGTAAGTACAGCTGGCAACAGTTAGATTTAATTTCATTTCCAGGGTGTAATGTGACAAAGTTGAAGATTTTGACATGGTATGATGACTTTCTATGGGCACTTGTATGTGGCCGAAAGTATTGGTATTGGGCTAAGACGCTACATTGCACAAAAGTCTATATCAAGTTGGTCATGGGTTTGAACCTGATGATCGGTTCTCTGACTTTCCCCCGGACCTCCTGCATGAGGCAGGGCAAAATTGGCATACTGTAGTGCTGCCCGGGTTTTGGGTTAGATAAGTCAGATTAGATAAGTCCGAATTTGCGCTGCCTAGTGCTGGGGTCCGGACATCGTCTGAGAAGCCATGGTCAGGCTTGAACCACTGACTATCATGATAGTTTTTTCTGCAAGGCAGCAACTTAGCCCACTATGCCACATGAACCCTCCAACTAAATATTAAAGGGTATCAATATTGTCCAGGTCATGTTAGAATGTCTTTATATAATTAATACCAATTCAATTGTTTTCACAGTTTGTTTTGTTTTGTACGATGCATGTATTAAAGACAAAATATATTTTAATTTAAACACTTTCCTGAATGAATGGTGCATTGTTTAAATAAAATGCAATTGTACCACTACTTTTGGACACATCATTATACCAATATATTTGTATATATGTATGTATAAAAAATAGACAGGTCAAATAATGGACAGTGACAAAATGGTCATCACTATATTGATTTGAAAGGAAACAATGAATATTTGATTTAAGTGTAAACTCTCATTTTAAATATAAGGGTTTTGTCAAAACGATTGTAAATGTAGCCTTTTAATTGTAGGGGCTCAAACGTAATTGGACAAATGAAAATAATCATGAATTCAATTCTGAGTTTTAATACTTGGTTGCAAATCCTTTGCAGTCAATGGCTAACTGAAGTCTGGAACCACTAGACATCATCAGATGTTGGGTTTCTTCCCAGGTGATGCTCTGCCAGGCCTTTACCACAACTGTCTTCAGTTCCTGCTTGTTCTTTGGGGAGTTTGCCTTCAGCAAATGAAATGCATGCTCATTTGGATTCAGGCCAGGTGATTACCTTGGCAATTGCAGAAAAATCCACCTATTTGCCTTAAAATGTTTTTTGCTTTCACAGAATGCTTCAGATAGTGAGCAGTTCATTCTCCATACTCTTCCCATCATTTTGGTACAATGCATCTTTGACTCATCTGTCCATATGATTTTGTTCCAGAGCTGTACAGGCTTTGTATTGCGTAAATCTTTTGGGCAATCTGGTCTGCCTGTTTTTGAAGCTTACAAATGGGTTTTCATCTTGTAGTAAACTGTCTGTATTTGACACAGATATGCCTACCTCTTAGAGGGTATTCTTGATCTGGCCAACCGCTGTGGAGGCATTTTTCTTTATCAAGGAAATACTTCTTCTGTGAACCACCACTGTTTTTTCTGTGATCTTCCAGGCCTGTTGGTGTTCCTGAGCTCACCAGTGCTTTCTTTTTAAGAATGTACCAAATAGTTGATTTGGCCACACATATTATTTCTGATATTTCTCTAATGGGTTTGTGATTCTTCATGCTAATGATGGCTTGCTTCACTGGCAGTGACACCTATTTGGACTTCATAATGACGGTTAACATCAACAGATTCTGTATTCTGTAACACTTGAAATCAAATGTGGACCTTTCATAATGAGGGTATTAAACACACCTGTCATGGAACAGCTGAGCAGCTAATTGTCCAATCACTTTTGGCCCTTTACAAAGAGGGCACATATAAAAAGTGCTGTAATTCCTACACCGTTCTCCCAATTTGGATGTAAATATATTTAAGTTAAAGCTGAATGTCTGCAATTGTGTATTTTAAAAGAGAAAATCTTTATGCAAAAAGTCCCAAACCTCCTCTTTAATGGAATATGCCTGTCTTTTGTCTAGAGTATTGCGGTAAATCTCAAAGACCCAAGAGGAGCAAAAATAATCTTAGAGGTAACATGATCTTGAATTTGCCATTTATCAAAAGTGTACAATTTCATACACATTGAGTGCTCTGCAATGGGAATATCTCCGATGTAATAATGAGTAACCATTGCATATACATTTTTCTTCTCCTAATGATGGTCTGTGTGTACATTTTCACATTTTAAACAATGATTTGGAGGACAATGTACAGTGCAATAGAAACAGATGCTGCATTCCTCAGCTTGCAGGGAAGTGTGATGTCCTTGTGGAAAACTATCTACCTGGAAAGCTTCAACAGATGGGCCTTGGCTATAATGAGGTGAACAAAGCTGCCCCTGGACTGGTCTATTGCTCCATTTCAGGTAACCAGATTAACACAACAGTTTGCAATCATTTCACAATTAATTTTGTTCAATTCTAAATCAGTTTCTCTGATGTGAACTAGACCGAAGCCTGCCCTATCTGATATCTAAGATATTTTAATTG
>JACXGM010001471.1:17582-54540 GCA_016801145.1 Umbra pygmaea
AGAAGCACTTCGCTTTATGACTTGCAAATCATTCATTATGAAAATGTAATGACTAGGTTATAGTTACCCCTCATGCTGACACCTCTACAGAGAACCCATTTCAGATGTTCATATTGCCAGTCTTTACCATCCATGGTTTCAATTCAGTTTGGCTCTTGTGAAAAGGCTCATTTCGGTTTACTGTCTGTGTTGTTCAGTCGTAAAGGAAGGCTTTATTTGAAAATTGCTCTGCTGTCACTAATCTGTAACGCATGGCATTTATCCCTACGCTAGCTTTTCGAGATTAGTTGTGTTCGTCTGAGAGCTGTAAACGCTGTGTCCAAGTCACTCCACGTCTGCTGTGAAGTTATATCATGTCTCATCAGCATACCTGTATGTTTTGAAATGATACTGCCTTAGGATGAAATCAAATATCTCCCATTATTCACTTAAGCATAAATAGTGCCATTTCTGACATATTGTTAACCCTGTTCGTTATAAGAAACAGCTGGTGTTATTCTCTATGTACAGCAACTTGTCTTCCATTTTTAAAGATGTGTTCTACTCTCAAAGCTATATTGGAAGGAAATTAATTGTTTTTGGTGTGTACAAAGCATTCCATCCATAAATGTGAAGAATCCATTGATGCTTATCAATCAGTTGGGGAATATTTTATGTATACCTGGTTTATGATCATGTTCTCAATATAAATTCCCTTTGTAAAAAAAAGTGAATATCTACCAGCCTTACGAAAACATAATGTTTCAACAGTGTGGATCTTTTCAACTTCTGAGGCACCCCTCTAAACTGTTAACCATGGTTTATTCATCCTGTCTTAGTGCCCAGATGCATCAAAAGGGGCGGGTTTGTGTAAGGTTTGCTGTTGCATTCCCTGTGGAAAAGCAATGAATTGCAGACAGTTTTAATTTCCCAAATGCATTTCTGGAATATTATGTTGCCAAAATCCCAAGCCCCCTTTCTTGTAAAATGCTAGCGGCATTATCCATTAGGTTTTTGTAAATTGTGAACGGTAAATACTACAGAGATATTGAAATGATTTACAATGCTCATGTTGATGTTTAATTTGACTGGATTTAGAAATCTTCCTTGTGTGAATCTTTTTCGATTAGCTTAATATGGGCTCTGCCTCATAAACCATCTTGTTTAGAAAAGCATTTTCATCCATATTTGGTTTGTTTAACTAAAGTTTAACTTGGTGAACATACTATCTATAAAGAGCATGTGTTCAAATCATGTTTTTTCTATCTCAAGGTTTCAAACATATGGACTTACCATTCTTCTTAAATCATCCTTGAAATCTCCTTGTGACAGTAGGAATATATATTTGTTGGGTAGATCAGAGAGGCAATTCAATGCAACAGTTTTCAATCAGAGAAAACAATTTAAATAAGAGAAAAAGATAAGATATTTTCAGATAAAATATTTAAAAAGAAATACAGACAGATTTAAATAATCCCTAACTACATATTCAGAAATTGTCTCGACAAAGCAAGACAATTCCTAGGCCTTTGCAATGATTTAAAAAATGTGGGTAATATATGGGTTAAGTAGGTTAATCTCTAGCATCTGTAAACTGCATGGGGTTTATCTTTGAATGGCATGTAATTTAGTCATAAAATATAGCTTTGCCACTATCAATGCATTCAAGCTCCAGGATAATACGCATTGAAAAAAAAGAACTATTTCTTTCAGCCGCCCCTGTATTCCTTGTCCATTCTAAGCTTTATGCTGCAATCAACTGGAAAGGAAACTATGCAAGAGTTTAAAAGAAAATGTTGTTCATTTAATGAGCCTTCCTGATCTGTACAATGGGCCTCTTGCAAGAAAGTCTTCATGTGCTTTATTTTTGGTTATTGGTTGATTGCCTTAGACTTTGGAAAGTCAGTGACCTTGTGACAATTTGGAATAGCCACATTTGATGGCTTATAGCTAAGCAAAAATGTATGGAATATGATTGCTTATGTGATTGTTCAGATCCCAATGAGTGCTTGTATTGGCAGTCACCCTGAAAAACGACTTAAGTAATACAAATAGCCCACTTTGTTTAAGGCTCTGTCATCCAAAGTTGACATTCTCTGCAACTTGAACAACACTTAGTTATACTCGTATTATTTATTTTACTATTTTTACAACATTTACTTATACTGGGTATTGCACTATGAGTAGAGCTCGCAAGTAGGCATTTTATCATTCTGCTACAATGCAAATGGCCAGTAAACAAGCATATTATTTGATTTTCATTAGCACAGCTTTTTGTTGTTCACAGTCCATTTGTTTATCCTCAACTTTCTGAGTAGATGGATCATATGAATAGATAAAGTTAGCCTGTTAGTATATCTACAACAACAGCATGCTATTTTAGTGGAGAAGGTTTGGTTGCTGTGACAACACCTGGAGGTAATTTAAAACAATTACTGTAGTGTTGATTGCACTCATAGTAGTTAAAATCATGCAGTGCCAAATTATTATTGTTTTTGAGACAAGTTTTTTATGTATTTTTGTTGTACTGTGGCATTCTATTTTTGAGCCTAGGAATATTTCACACTTCTTTACAGATAAACCCATATGTTATTTCCTTGTTAGATCTAAAAGAAAGCAATATGAGTTGCACCACCAAGACAAATTCACATGGAACTACCAAACAATTGGCACATAAAGTTAGCCAATGGATTTGATGAATCAAGGATTTGTGCAGGGATGGAACATGCTTCAGGCCCAAAAAACACTTGGAATATTTGAGGTGCACAGAGACTAGGGTCCTTGCTCCACAGAAGCAATGAACATTTTCTAATTTTATCATTGGGGTTTAATTTCTTTGCAGTAAATTAAACCAGAATTTAAATACTGTCTGAGAACGCATGTTAACGTCAACATATGTCTTTCATTACTCAAGACCTCTGCACTGAAATTGTTGAGGTTTCCAGGAAAATTCCATTCTTGTTGTGTCAAAGTTACCCAATTGAAACTGGATATTTCTTTGATAAAGTTTAGGAACAAAATTTTATCAGTAAATGGTGGTTAATGCGAATGTAACAATGTTCATGTGGTGTTAATACACATTAAAGATGAATGATTGTAGAATAACAATTAATTCACACTACTGAAGCTGCAGTGACTAATGAATAAGTAATAGCAATAGAATAGATCAAATTTGATTCTATTTAGCCTGCTAATTTTTGAAAAAATCTGATGTGTATTGTTATAGTTTGAAGTTCTTCGCCAGTAAGTTAAATTGCATTGTCACAACAATATACACTGTCTAATATAAATGTGTGTATGACTCTTCTGACTTTCTTAGTCACAAAATGAATATGCTGCATAGACAGAAATAGGCAAGCTATGTTGATTTTAACAGGCTTCTTTTGCACCTGCCTAACACTTTGTAACCACACATCTGCCCATATTGTTTCCAAGAGAAGGTAATTTGAAGAGTGAATATTATTTGATATTCATGGTTTGGTTCTCTCCTTAGCTGTGTTTTAAGAGAGTTTCCTTTCCTTCTTTAATATGGTACCATAAAATACACTATGCAAGCCTGTGCATTAAGCAATTACACTAGCAAGTAATTTCATAAATTGATAAGTAAGCCTACATGGAGAAAAAAAAACTTTCTTTTTTAAGTCAATAAGTAAAAAAAGAGTGCCTGCTTTTTTTCTACAGTAGCTACGTAGCTAATTTGTTCAGTAGTAGGACTAACATAAGTTTATTGATACATTTAATTTTTTTGTAAATTGTTGTAAGTTTTGTTGAATACATACAGTACTGTGCAAAAGTCTTAGGCACATGTAAAACAAACCTTGGAAGATGCTTTAGAAAATATAGCAATGAAAGTTCTGAAATATTAATGTGTACTCTAAAGAGCAGAAAACAGTGAAAAACTAAAATAACCCTCAACATTTAGGTTGATTGTTTTTCACCCAGTTTAATTCCTTCTACACCCATTCCTGTTTTATTTAATCAGTGAATTATGCCAGTGATCATTAGCATAACTGTTTGTCATCAGTGTCACCATGCACTGGGCGATATACAGGTGCAGAAACCTATAACAAAATGTTTCGGATTTTGACAGCTACTGTAAATACGTCATTTTAGCACAGTGTTAAGGGTGAGTGTGAGAAGTTTTAGAAAAGTCCTGGGCAGCCACAAATTCCACTGTTCCACAATTATGCAACCTCTCTGAAAACACTGCGCACACCCCAACCCCACCCCACAGAAGCGCACTTGACATCATTAGCCTATTTCAGTATAGCTAAGGTAAATTAATTTTCTGATCATCAAAACCACACCAGAGATATTTGGCGTGAAAATATATGCTAATAATCAGGCTGTAATGACCTCACCAACAATTTCTGAATAGCCTAACTTGTGCCTTCTCCACAGCAAATGTGTCCTAACCACATCACAGCGGTTTCAGCGAATTAGTAATTATTGAAAATAATAATAATAATAAAAAATCCAGCTCCTGCCAGCAGATTTGAGTGAAACAATATCTAGGGTGCCTGAGACCTTTGCATAGTATTGTTGATGTAATACTTTTAATAAAAAATGTATTTTTCAAAGTTGTAGAGATTTGGCTCTCAATATCCTACAGTAGCTTCTTACCACAATGACACAGATTCCTAAAGTTTGTGTGTGTTGTGTGTGTTTTGAAGGGTATGGACAAACTGGGCCAATGTCCCAGCGACCAGGGTATGACTCCATCGCCTCTGCTGCATCAGGCATGATGCACATCACTGGCCCTGAGGTGATTATGTTTTCCATCCCCAGGATAAATGTCTCCTCAGTTTAATGCATCTACAAGATTGACATTTGAGATCACATCTCATTATTTGGCTAGCAAATTGCGGCATTCAAACTTCTCAACAAACATTTTTATTTTCAGAAATGGATCTCTAAAACATTTTTGTTTCCCACAAATGATGCAGCAATCTCCTTAAATCATTTGACATATTCCATACACATATGAATAATGCATTTCAGCTAATTTGTATAGCCAATTGTAGGGATAAATACATACAGTACTGTGCAAATATCTTAGGCACCCTAGATATTGATTGACTCAAATCTAGTTTTAATAATTATGTTTTTGTGTTCTGCATTAGTGTGTCAGTAGAAAAGACCCATAAAATGCAATGGTAGAGAGAATTATTTACACATTTGTTAAAGAAAGGAACATTCTGTAATAGACCGCATTTCATATTTATGACATGGTAACACAATAACAAATAGATATGCTAATGGTCAATGATGTACAGCTGCATCGCAAAACATTTGAATATAGTAAAAACATTCATTTGTTCCTGTAATTTTATTTTTAAAAAACACCTTCATATATTATTCATTACACATAAAGTGACATGTTTTAAGCTTTTGTTGTTTCAATCTTGAAAGTGTACATATATTTCTGTAAGTTGCCTTGGATAGACAACATATAGAATATTGAATCACTGCAGGTTGAATTACAGGTTAATAAACTAGGCTAGGTTGTCATGAAGTGGTCAAGATTATTATTTCTTGCTTAGGATGGAGACCCCGTCAGGCCAGGCGTAGCAATGACTGACTTGGCCACAGGATTGTACACCCATGGAGCCATCATGGCTGCCCTGCTGCAGAGGCAAAGGACCGGACTGGGTGTTCATATTGACTGTAACCTCCTGTCCAGCCAGGTAACTTGCAATTACAATATAGCAATTGGGATTCATTCAAATTTATTACCCCTCTTCAAATATGAAATATATAAAAAACATTCTGTTTAATGATCAACATCAAGCCTACTGATGATACATGATGTTTATGCAAATATTGGTTTTATTGTACTGGATACCCTGAAGTGACTTTTTAATTTGATGAATTATTGCTAATAAAATATTGATACAGGGTGTCATTTGAGCAATTTCCATGAATTTTAGAAACCTATTTATTTTTTAATGTACAACATTATTTATCAGCTGCCCAGAACATATCTCAGAAAAGTGATTGCAAAGAAACGATATACAATGCAGTACTGAATAGTTCAAGTAAAACATTGCAGCTCTGTTTATTGATTTATCTAAGGCTTTTGACATTGTGGATCACCCATTACTTTTAAAGACGTTGTCATGAATTGAACTAGACCTGGCTGCCTGTAGATGGTTTAAAATTATTTTACAAATAGAACACAATGTGTATCCACTGATGGCGTTCTTTTCATAATGAAAGGGATTCCACAGGGATCGATTCCACGTCTTGTTCTTTTCACCATTTGTGCATGCACTACATGCTACGGTCACATAGGACCGACCAGGGCAGCTCATGTTCGTTCTGGGATGTCAGTTTCCACTGGGCTGCTTTGGTCCAGGACTGGTTCGCCAACCACGACCATTTCATGGTGCTGTACCTGCCCCCTCATTCCCCGTTCCTCAACCTGATAGAGGAATTATTTTCGGCATGGCGGTGGAAGGTCTATGACCGCCTACCATATGCACGCGTGTCGCTCCTGTGAGCAATGGAGGAGGCATGCGGAGACATCGAGGTGTGGTTGATCCACGGGTGGATACGCCTCTGCCGGCGATATTTTCTCCGTTGCCTGGTGAGGGAGAACATCGCCTGTGATGTGGATGAGGTGATGTGGCCCGACCCCAATCGACGCAGTGATCCCTGACTTGTAATGGGAGTTGTTATGCTACCTGTACAATGTATCACTGAGGCTTGGTTGTGGGAATAAAAACGGTTTAAAAACTACAAATGACAGAAGTGTCTTGAGTAAAGTTGACACAAGTGTTGTGTCTGTTTGACTGTTTATTGTTCATGTGCATGTGTGTTAACTATTGATCTGAAGAGGGCCTTTTGAAGTCAGAGTGTTAAGTTTTGATTGCAGAATGGCAGTTTTGTTAATCTCCAAGTGTTGTGTAAAGAATTCTTGTGTGTTAAGTTTGACACGATGAGTCAAATTTAGCATTTTGTGTGTTAGCAATTGGAAAAAACTGTAATAATATTGGTTCATATATAAATAACCGTAAAATTTACCTCTATGCAAGTGATATGGTTGTTTATGCTATTGCCTCTATGGATGACCAGGCCCTTTCTGAGCTCCAATCTGCCTTTATAGCCATACAGAATGCTTTGGTTGAATTGAAACTGGTACTTATAATGCAGGCAAAACCAATTATATGCTTTATTCAAATGCACGACAGGAAACGTGATGATATACATTACTCAGCAAAAATAAGTACAACCCAACAGATGTCTCAGAAAATCATATGTCTCTCTTTAGAATCAATACTTTCCATAGGATTATATAAAATAAAAATTTCCAGCAAATCTGGTTTATTGGTTGCAAAGTATATTAGTCAGTAGAAAACAACAAAAAGTGATTTATGGGCATGGTGCAAAAATGAGTACACCCCAATGAATCATTTATGAATTTAACTTGGTAAAATGCTAATTAACTGGAATTCAACAACAGAAAAGTCTAACCAATCATCACACAGGTTGTTGCAAGATAATTGACAATTAAGGGTGGTAGTTAACCTATACAATCTCATCCCAGTCAATGCTGAAAATGATGTCTCCACATGGCAGAGAAATTTCACTAGTTCTAAAAAAGAATGTAATTGCTTTACACAAAAAAGGCCAAGGCTACAAAACAATTAATAAACCATTTCTAATCAGTTGGAATACAGTAGCAAAAGATGGACATGTGGCAAGCAGTCTGAGGTGTCCAGGCTAACACCTCACCATGCACGTTCATCACAGTTAGGTAAAGCTGTAGAAAGCACAAACTAGGGTGACTGTTTCATGTGACATGATACGACGTAATGCTACACAGAAGTGGCATGCAAGGGTGTCGTCCACCTAGAGAGCCATTGCTAAATCCCATGCACAGACATCACGTTTAGCATTTGCCAGGGCCCATGTTGACAAAGTAACAAATATTAGAACTCCATATTTGATAAGATGAGACAAAGTTTAATCTTTTTGGAACTTGTGGCATCCCAATGGTATGGCATTACAGAGGGGAAGAGTAGAAAGATGGTCAAAAGATGTGGAGCAGCGATGCAACAGAGACTCTGCGTGCATGTCTGGACCGCACTGATTGGGACATTTTCAGATCTGCCACCAATAGTCTGGATGAATATACAGATGTTGTAACATCCTACATCCTACATCCTGTTTCTGTAAGGACAGCTGTGTACCGACACGGACCAGGGTGAGTTGACAAACCTTGGTTCATGGCTAAGCTCAGACATCTGTATTTGGCAAAAGAGGAAACGTTCATGAGTGGGAACAGACATGGCTACAGAATGGCCAAATGGAGCTTTGGGAAGGCCAAGGGGATATATGCAGATAATTTACAACATCAGTTCTCAACCAATGCTGTTTGGAGAAGCCTACAACAGATCACCAATTACATTGTGTGTAGAGATTTGTGGCCGATTCAGAGCGCAGACGGGTTTGTGCAGATAAAGGCACTGAGGAAGGTTACTGCTAGACACATTCATTGGATTAAGAGAGCAGCTGCTAAAATGCCATTACAAAGCAGCAAACAGTTATTTAAGGCTGTTGGTGCTTCTGGAGTCCCGCAAACCTCAAGGTGTAGGATCCTCCAGAGGCTTGCAGTTGTTCATAAACCTACTATTTGTACACGTCTAACCAATGCTCACAATCAGAAACGATGGTTGGTTGATGGCCACCATTTCCCAATAAGGCTGTGACGTCAGCAAGGAGGTGGCATAGTCATGTTTTGGGCCAGAATCATGGGGAGAGAGCTGGTAGGCCCCTTTAGGGTCCCTGAAGGTGTGTAAATGACCTTGGCAAAGTATATAGAGTTTCTGACTGACCGCTTTCTTCCATGGTACAAAATGAAGAGCCGTGCCTTCGGTAGCAAAATCATGCATGACAAAGCACCATCTAATGCTACAAAGACTGCCTCTTGTGTCATTGGCTGCTATGGGTATATAAGTGAGAAACTTATGGTGTTGCCCCCATCCTCCCCTGACCTCAACCCTATTGAAAACCTTTGGAGCATCCTCAAGCAAAATATCTATGAGGGTGGGAGGCAGTTCGCATCAAAACAGCAGCTCTGGGAGGCTATTTTGACACCCTGCAAAGAAATTCAAGCAGAAACTCTCCATAAAAAAAATATCAAAGAAGGGGTCCTATGTAAACATGTAACTTGCCCTTTTAAGATGTGTTCGATTGAAATAGACTTTGATTTTAGTAAATATGACCTCCTAATGCTGCAGATTCAACAAATGACAATTTTCTGTTTTTTTACAACCATGAAATGTTTTGAACCTCTGTTGTGCATAATAATTTGGAACAGTGCATTTAGTTTTTTATTTATTGAAAAAAAGTTTTTTTATTGGGTAGATTGTTTAATGCAATTTGACTTATACTGACATTCATTTGTATCGACTATTTAGGAAAATCAGTGTACAAGCCAAAACACCCCAACACCTCAATGACCTGCGACTTGCTAATGACCTGAACAAGTTCTACTACAAATGTAAAAGACAAAGGGACAGTCCTGACAACATTCCTCCTGCTTTTGTGTCCAGCCATCTACAGCAGCCCACTGGCCCAGTCCTTCAAACCCCCATCGTTGAGGACACAACCCATCTCAATCACCTCTGCCACTACAATTACCCTCTCTGTCTTGGAAAGCGACATCAACAGACTATTCATTAAACAATACCCTATGTGCAGCAGGGCTGGACTCTGTCTATCCGTCCACCCTGACGCACTGTGCAGACCAGCTGTCTGCAGTGTTCACTGACATTTTTTACATTTCACTGGAGATTTTTTCCAGCATGCATCATCCCAGTCTCCAAAAACAAAAAGATAAATCGGCTTTATGACTGCAGACCAGTTGCCCTGACCTCTGTTGTTTTGAAGTATTTTGAGTGCATTGTGGTGTCTCAACCCTCAACCCTCACTGACATGCACCTTGACCCAATGTAGTTTGCCTGCAGACCCAACAGGTCTGTGGATGACGCAGTCAAAATGGCTCTTCACCTCATCCTCCAGCACCTAGACCCCCTTGTAACCTTTGCCAGAATCCTATTTGTGGACTTCAGCTCAGCATTTAATACCATCATTCCGGCCCTGCTCCAGGACAAGCTCTCCCAACTGGGAGTCCCTGAATTGACATCTAGGTGGATCACTTTCTGTCCAACTGCAGGCAGTACATGAGGCTGGGGAAACACTTTTCTGACCCCCTGGTCATCAGCACTGATTCCCCTCAAGGCTGTGTCCTATAATCCTTACTCTTCTACCTGTACACCAACAGCTGCACATCCAGTTTCAACTCAGTCAAGCTCCTAAAGTTTTCAGATGACACCACCCTCATTGAATTAATATATAAAGGATACGATTCTGCCTACAGGTTGGAGATTGACCATCTGCTGTACTGGTGCACACAGAACAACCTGGACCTCAATGCCTTAAAGACAGTGGAGATGGTAGTGGACTTCAGGAGACGCCCAGCTGCCCTTCCCCCCAACACCCTGTGTGACTCCACAGTCAACTCTGTGGTGTCCTTGTGCTCCAATGGCGCCCCCATTGACCAGGACCTCAAGTGGGAGCTGAACATGAGCTTTCTTCCAGCAACCCTTCCAAAGAGGCTGAGGTTGTGGTGTCTGATGGTACTTTTTGAAACCTGGTGACCCCAAGAAGCTACCAACGTCTGCAATTCTATCACAGTGATTGTTGGGGATTTTGTTGCTTCTCTCACCCTCCTCCCCCTATCCTGGAGGTTAAAATGCATATGCATCCTCTACCCGTGAGGTTTATAAATGTTCCATATATTTTGAATTTTAGAATAATTACCCTGACAGTGCTCAGTAGTATACTCAATCATTTGTGGATAGATTTTTCTTATCCCTCTCTAATCCTACCTTGTCGGTAGCTCTGCAACTCCTTGGACAGATCTGTGGGATGACGAGGGGCTGGCACATGGTTCGTCCAGCCACATCGCCCGATAATAATCTGATTTATATATCCCAAATCCTGGGCAGCACTATGCTAATGACCATCGTGACATAGACTGTCCTGCAATGCAGCGACTTAGCCCACTACGCCATGCGGACCATTTGTGGATCCTCTTGTTACCAGCTTTATGAAGGTCTACAACTGTCACTGTTCCCCTTCCAGGACCTGACATACATATTAATTAATTAATTAATTAATTACTCAAAGCACATATCAAGAGCATTTCAAAATCTGGATTCTTTCATCTCAGGAATATTGCCAGGATTAGGCCTTTCATTACCTGATGCAGAAAGACTTGTCTATGCACTCGTTACCTCTAGGGTGGATTATTGCAATGCCCTGTATCTTGGCCTACCAGCAAAATCTATAAAGCGCCTGCAATACATACAAAATTCTGCTGCTCGTGTTCTTACACATACTCCTTTTCGTCAGCGTATCACTGGGGTGCTTAGGAACCTGCATTGGCTTCCTGTCCATGCCCATATTGATTTTAAAACACTTATTTTAACTTTTAAAGCTGTCCATGGAACTGCACCATCATATATATGTGATTTAATAATGCTGTATATGCCTTCTCGATCTCTCCGCTCTGCTAACTCCTTTCTCCTTAAACAACCTTCTTGCAGACTAAAAACTATGGGTGAAAGAGCGTTCTCTGTGGCAGCCCCTAGGCTGTGGAATGCACTTCCTTTAACTGTAAGAAACGCCCCAACTTTAAGTAGTTTTAAGAAAGAGTTAAAAACACATCTTTTTAGGATAGTGTTTTTATCTTAATTGTGAACACTGGAAGTTTATTTTATTCCATTTATTGTTGCATTTATATTTTTATGTATTTATTTTTTAATTGTACTGCTGTAGCGCTTTGGGTATTCAGAAAGGCGCAATACAAATAAAATGTATTATTATTATTATTATTATTATTATTATTATTATATTAGTGGCTTCCCTTTCTGTGATGGTGTTGTGATTTCTCTCCAGTGTGTAATATTGTTTCTAAACTGTGTATTTTGTTGATAGTTCTTTTCCCGCTCTTTGTTTCACATGAATCCTCCATCAAATAGATCACCTTAATTACTCATCCAGCTGCCTGCATT
Organism: Umbra pygmaea; assembly: GCA_016801145.1. Taxonomy (NCBI): domain Eukaryota; kingdom Metazoa; phylum Chordata; class Actinopteri; order Esociformes; family Umbridae; genus Umbra; species Umbra pygmaea. Next base: position 29,648 of record JACXGM010001471.1, read on the forward strand.
TACTAATAAAGTTCAGTATAGCTGGGTAGCTGTCGCTCATTGTTCAGTCCATTTTGTGTGTGTATATACAATGGGTGAAATAAGTATTGAACAACTCATCATTTTTCTCAGTAAAATATTGCCAAAGGTGCTATTGACATTAACTTTTCTCCAGATGTTGGTAACAACCCAAGTAATCTGTACATACAAATAAACCAAAACAAATAAGTTCAGACATTAAGTTTTGCAATAATGTGAAATGATACAGGGAAAAAGAATTGAACATGCTTACTGATATTCATTTAATACTTTGTACAAAAGCCTTTCTTGGTAATGAAATGACTCCTCCTGTATGGAGAAACTAGTTGCATGAACTGCTCTGGTGTGATTTTGGCCCATTCTTCTACACAAACACTCTTAAAATCTTGAAGGTTCTGTGGGCCTCTTCTATGAATCTTGATCTTCAGTTCTTTCCATAGATTTTCAGTGGGATTTAAGTCAGGTGATTGGCTATGCCATTCTAGCATGTTTATTTTCTTTCTTTGAAAACAATTGAGAGTTTCCTTGGCTGTGTGTTTGCAATCATTGTCTTGCTGAAATGTCCACCCTTGTTTTTATCTTAATCATCATTTTTGTCAAGAATGTCTCGGTAAATTTGCCCATTCATCCTTCCTCCAATTAAGTGAAGTTTGCCAGTACCATATACAGTATTCGTAAACTATTAAAATATGAGAAACTCTGCCATTTGTCTGAGAATTTAGAGTATGATCCCCTCACAGTATACTTAACTTTCTCAAGTTGTAGAAAAGACATAGCATTGCTTAGCCAAAGAGAGCTTAAGGGGGGCTGACAAGATTTTCAATACAATTTTGCTCTCATCTGACCACACTATATTCTCTCAGTATTTCACTGGCTTTTCCAAATTTTGTCCAGCAAACTTTAACCAAGCTTCAACATGCTTTTTTTCAGCAATAGAGTCTTGCGTGGTGAGCGTACATACGGCCATGGCGGTAGAGTGCTCCTTGGGTCTTGGTGGTCCTTGGCTCTTGGACAACTCTTCTGATTATTCTTTTCACTCCTCTGTCAGAAATCGTGCGAGGAGCACCTATTCGAGGCAAGTTTATGGTGTAATGATTGTCTTTCCACTTCCGTATTATGGCCCCAATAGTGCTCACTGGAACATTCAGAAACTTAGAAATGTGCATATAACCAATGCCATAGTTTTGCAACAATTAGGTTGCGAAGGTCTTGAGACAGCTCTTTGCTTTTACCCATCATGAGATGTGTCTTGTGTGACACCTTGGCAATGAGACCTTTTTGTAGGGCATCAGTTGGGACTGAACCAGCTGATATTAATTTGCACTGACAGGGGGCTGGATTGCTTTTTTAATTACTGATGGTTTTCAGCTGTTGTCTTGGCTTTCCAGGCCTTTTTGCACCTCCCTATCTTCATGTGTTCAATACTTTTTCCCTGTTTCATTTCACATTATTACACAACTTAATTTCTGAACTTATTTGTTTTGGTTTCTTTGTATGTATAGATTACGTGGGTTGTTACCTACATCTTGTGAAAATGTAATGTCAATAGCACGTTTGGAAATATATTTACTGAAAAAAATGGTGATGTGTTCAATACTTATTTCACCCGCTCTATGTTCTTTACATGTATATTGCTCTTTGTATTTAATCCCTCATGGCACACTGTAAGCCCGAAAAGTTGAATTCACTTTAAAAATTTTAGGTAACCGGTTGCCTTAAAAACATTAATGAGTTATGAAAACTTGAGTGCATTTAACTTTTTTTAAAAGTTTTTTTATAAAAAATTCCACCCTTTCATGCATTTAAGTTAAATGCACTCAGGTTTTCATAACCCATTACTTAACGTTTTTAAGGCAACCAGTTACCTCAATTTTTTTAAGTGAATTCACCTATCAGGGCTTACAGTGCAGTTTTGTTTTATTGTGTGTTTTGCCATTAAAACACTTCTTTTTCTGATTCTCCTCACATTTGTATCTGTCCTTTCACTCCACATTGAATATTTTGACAGAACGAACAATCAAAAATGAGACAGCGAGGGAAAAACAGGCACAGCCGAATGACAGGGGAGAAAAGGACCTACAACCCAGTAGGTCAGGATGCTGTCCCTAGAGGACAGGAAGCTGAATGGCTATGCCCACTACCCTAAAAGCTATGGGGTGGGGGAAAGGGCTATAGTTATTTTGGCTACCCATTCCAGGTGATAGACAGGATAGGTGGGGCTGAAGAATGGAGCTATGGGCAGGGGACAGGGTTGCTCAGACAAGATAACCCCCCCCCCCCTACAAACATGGAAATCAAAAAACAAAAGTGGGTCTTACCAGACTGCTTGGATGGAGGACTATGGAGAGGAGCAGGAGCAGCAGGCAGAAGTGGACTGCCATGGATAGGTAATAGACCAGGAACAAGGTGAGGAGGCAGGTAAGGGGGACACGGACAGTCATTCCCAGTTGGTTAAATGCAAGCTCCCACTCCAGTCAACCATTTGCCTGCCATAACCAGCTAGAGTCCCCCTCACTGCCTGTCTCGCATCCCAGGAAGTTGGGACTGCTGGTCGACCTGCAGGACCCTACTCTCCCAGGTCCACATAGGCCACAAAACTACCAGCAGCCACCATGGTGGACGTATGTCCCCTTCGCCATGCCAGACATCCTCTGCTCCACTCCTCTTCCCTGTGCAACTAGCTGAGTCCTCCGGACCTTAGCTTGTAGAGCCCTCTGCTACATGAGAGCCTGTAGCTCCAACCTCCATGAGGGATCTGGAGACAGAAGATACCAGGAATATGTCGGAAGCCCCACTTACTAAGCCCGCGCCAGGGACCTAGCAAGCTGCTCTAAATCCAGGGGACCAGGCTACCCCTCCTTGACCAGTGATGACTAGAGATGTTCCGATACCATTTTTTCCCTACATATACTGATTCCGATACTCATGTTGTGGATATCGGCCGATACTGAGTACCGATACCAGTGTGTTAAAAAAAGAAAAAGATCATACTATGCCTGTCTAGCAATGATGTATAGGTAAGCTGGTAGCAGAGTCTGGCATTGTCTATACAGCAAGGGCAAATTTACTAGTGCAGAAAGATTACAGTAGTAGGTGTTACAGTATATGGGGCACCAGTTTTATTTTGCATTGGAGATGGGTAATGTGGCTCTGGTAAGAGACTGAATGGTTTATATGTTGTTTGGTAGCTAGCACAGTGTTCAATGAGCCACCAGATATATGGATAGTATCTAGCACAGTGTTCATTTAGATGTCAGATGTGTACAAAATAATGTTGTTTGCATAAAGGTGAATGAGGGGTTCACAGAGAGAGAGAAAGCAACATTGTTAATACATGTACAGAAAATAAGTTCAGCCTGAGTATTGAACCCTATGAAACACCCATTGAAGTGCAGGCTTTCAGATTTGACATTGTGGTAGGTCAGTGAAGTAATTTTGAAACTAGCAATGCACAATGACAAATATTTATTATAGAGTATACTAGATTTAGGCCTCTGAATGATGCGGGAAAAGTCATTGACTTAGTTACAGTAGCTGTGCCTGCAGTTAGACCAGCAGTTTCAAGGATGGAAGTTCAGTTGGCCAGAGGACTTTCTAAGAACCCTAGAGTACCATCATGGTATCTGCAGGCATAGCTTGTGACATTATGGAATCACACATTCGTCCATGTGTCGAGAACAGGACTTCTACAACAATGTGTTCTGTGTAAAACAAATCAGCAAAGGGGGAACAGGCTTTGGTTTTGCCAATAGCAACACACTTTACTCTGGCTGCTTAAGCACCTGACACCTGAATTCACTTGGCATACACAATACCTGATTCAGTGGCTATCAATAGAGATGTTTTCTCCTGTTTAGAGCAAAGACCACACAGTTATGGTGCAATAATGTAATTCCATTGAAATCAATGGAGTGCAAAGAATCTCCAAGTTTACGTGTTGGCCTGGTACTTGTCATGGTTTCTGAGCCAGGGCAAGTTCAAAGCTGGATGACGGTTAGGCTATTTGGCTGCATATTAACTGGTGGGATGACACTGTTGCTTTTGGAGAATGGTTTATGGCATACTCTTGTTTCTCTCACATCGTAACATGGGACTCACGTGACAACGAAGGACAGCATGGGTAAATTGATAACGCATACAGGGTAAAGACTGAGGCCTTGTTTAAATAACACCTGGTGCTTTTGAAAAAAAAAGAAAAAAAAAAGAATGGCAAAAAAGATTTTCCGATTGATCAACATGGATCGAAAATGCTTTTTAAAATAATTGTGGTAAATAATTACCTTGTTCTAAGAATGCAATATCATAGACTAAAAAGAAGGACATATTTAGAAACTATAGAAAACATCCACTGGCAATTACTTTTATTAAGAACAGTGGGCCAAATCGCTTTTGTCAATAGCTTTTTTTCAATAATAGTCCTTGAAATATTGTTTACTTTAAATGTACGTTAATCCTTCTAGGGCTAAGGGGGTTGAAGTCCGCCTGGCACAATGTTGATATTTTGGCCTCTGAAAGGGTCATACTTTGTCTTACAGTGAAGTGCTTTATAGTTTTGGATTCAGACAACTCTTAGCTACAAGATGGATAAATAAAATCCAACATTCAGACATGGATATTCATGCATGATGACATGTAGAGCCAAAAAAATACAAAAGCAGATGTAAACTTTTATGTTAATTATTGTAGAATGCATGTAATCCATGAAGAAAACCACTGTAATATTTATATTGGCATCCCCCAGGCATTGGGAACCAGTGTGACAATGTTAGGGGGACATAGAAATAGGGCAGTAAAACATTATGTACATATTTTTCACAATTCTCCCCTACAAAAATAACCTGTTTTTGTGGAGGGTGATGGCCTACCTCATTGGAGAAATATTGTTTTGTCATTTTCACTTGCTTCCTGTCTGTAACGCTTTTAGAAATCTAAAATAGAGTCTGCGAGAGGTACCCAAATTTGAGACTCGATATCTCCAGCTGTGAATAACCCACATGGACAAAACACCCCTCATTCTTTGCAAGATAACTCCAACTTTCCAATGGTAGTTGGTACCATGTGTACGTTTCAGGATCATGTCCTACTTCAATTGACATTGAAGGGTAAGATAATTTGACATTGTAAATACAGTACAAAGAGTCAGGGTGTTGGTATCCACCTAAAAAAAACTGCTGTTAGTTTCTAAGCTGTGCAAAATTCTCAGCTTAAATAATTACAGCATCGAAATTTTGTACTATTTTTATTTTTTACAAAAAAGTAAAATAGGCTAGGATAAGGCCTAAAACTATTGTGATCTGTTATGCGTACATCTCTGATTTGGACACAATCATTTGCTTTTGCTGCTTATTAACAATTAATTCAATTAAATAAAATCTGCTTAAAGAGTAGACAAACACATCTCTTCTATATGAGAAAGATTGCTCTTCCTTTCAAAAACATTCCAGTGCAAACTTCTGTATACATTTTTCTTGCCAGATCTAAGTAAATGTAAAGCTTAACAAATATTTGCCGGAGTTTGTTTTCAGATTGTGGGTGAATTAAAACTAAACAAAAATCCACAAACTTAAAGGGTCTTTATTTATTTCACTTTTTCGCAGCAGATCTGATGCACGTGTGCTGTGCCAAACATTACTTGGCTACAAATGAATATGTAATCTCTACATCAACAGTGGGTTTTCTACATAAACTTCTAAGACAGACAGGGGTAAAGATTACACATGATCAGATGACAAAGCCACAATAGGATTTTGTCTATCATAGAATTAAACTCCAGTACACCAGGTGATTATTTTATGTTTTTTTATTTGTTATGAATATATGTACTTCAGTCATCAAGACCCGATGTGTGATTTGAGTGATGCCTTACATTTATTTGATCAGTGTATTTCAATAGTTTTAAATGTTTCAACAATTCAAGCAGTTTTTTTTATTTACCACACCATTCCTGAGAACATCAGAAAAAGTCATTTTTAATCAGATCAGTGAATCTTTGGATTTGTTTATCCCGAATAGTACTCACTTGTAATACCTATCCTATCTGTATACCATACTGGACCATGTTGCAGAACTGACCAGACTGCTTTGGGAGGTTGTGACAATAATACAAGTGTTTGTATCCCTGTATTGTGGTTTATAGACTTCTTCAGTGGTTTGTTTTTACTTCTATCATTGTAGTTGCATCCAGGAATCAGACATCCAGTGCCTATTACATTTCTCATACAGTGTGTAAACTTAGTGTAATTCGTAGTGCAATAAAGCCTAAAGTTTTGGAATATGTGTCCCTGTCCCTTGATATATACGGGCAGTGTTGTGTGTGTGTGTGTGTGTGTGTGTGTGTGTATGAATTGTGGTCAATGCATAATGTGGTTTCTGTGGCTTTGTGGTTGCAGTGGTCTAACCCTGAGCTGCCAGTGATAAATATGTTGATCCTGAGGAGCCCTTGCCTCCATATCCCAGTGTGTATTCTTCCCTGAACTCCTGTGGCCGCAGTAATTTAACCCCAGAGCAATTTGATGGTGGCGGGATACAAAGCAGTGCATTAAGGTTTGGGATGGCCAATCCAATCCATTATTTCTTCCCAATCTTTTGGCCAGAGGGACGGCCACAAAATGTAGTTGACTTTTTTTCTGTTGCTGAAAAAAACAAACATTTTAAATGGCTTTTGTCTCTATGAAGACTGGTTGGCTGATTGTAAAAAGTATAATACAGTAAATAGCTGATAGCAAGTTTAAACTGTACATGTAGCATTTACACATGCAACAATCAACAAGGCACAGCATGATTAAACATGTTGTCTCCCACTTTTGCTGCCTATGGAGAAATGCATTTAGATCTTAATACAGAAATGTTTTGAATGAGTAGAAAACGTTAGATGAAACAGAAGGTATAGCCTAATCCTTATGCATGTTAAGTACATCTTGTTAAATTCATAATTTTTTCATAGTTTGGAAATACATTACAGTGTTGATTTGAATGAGTAGGCACATACAAAATAGCCCTGATCTAGGATCAAACTGGCAGCGATCACCTCCATAGTGTGCTGCTCTTCAGTTAGGCTTTGGCACAGGGAGAATATTGAGTGAATTACCAGAAAAGCAAGCACCCGTGTTAATATTACTAATACATTTTAGGTCTGCAAGTCAAATAAATTATTATGAATGTACTGTAGATTGTCATGAGTTATACAGTTGATCAAAAGTAGACTACACTGTTATTTTGAATGAATTTGCACCTTTCACAAATAATATAATGTATAGCTTTGATGTGGGTTCAAACCTGCTCCCTTCCCAGTTAGAAACGCAACTGATGAGCTATAGAGTAATAGGCTGGATTTTGTTTCAAGGGTAAGATTAGGCAAGTCTGTGTGTTCAATAATTTTCTAGGCCTCTGCATGGGCTAATATGACCCGTCTTTCACCAAAGTTTGTTGAAAAAATGCTTTGCAAAGCCAGACTAAAGAGCTGTGCCATACATGTGAACAAGCACATGAATGAACACAAATGAACACACCAAGACCGTTCCTATGTTTCCCTCCAATAATTAAAACCAATTACATACTCTCAGCCCACCGAAATCAGGAAGAAGCATGCAAAATGTACAAAAAGCAATTGTTCTTCCCGATTCAGTTTTTTTGTAAAGAACATATAACCTAATGCCATAGCACTCACACTAGCCCAACCCTCTAAAAGAGCTGCCTAATGAGTGAAAAAATGACTTCAACTGAATGAGGAACATACTGTAGTCAAATTATAGAATTTTACAATTGTTCCACTACAATTTTGAGGATGTGGTGAGTTTTGCTCCCACAGTGTTTGTCAATGGGCATGCCCCGGCCCAAATTTTATCTAATTTAGACATTTTAGGCTGTGTTTTGTGTAACAACATTATCCCATATACATACTTTTTTCAGATTTTTTTATATGAAGAAATACAATATTTACAGCATTTGTAAACGTGTTATTTGAATGAGAAAGTAGTTACAGTTACAAACTCTACAAACTAGACCTTTAAACAATATCAGTTTATACACAGTTTATACAGTTTAAAAGGATTAGTCTACCAAAATGAGGTGTGCTTAACTAGAATGTTGAGGCAATGTGAGCAAAGGGACAATTGCTTGTGAAAAAGCTCTCGTGTGATCTTTTTGACAGGTCTAAGTGGCCGGGATATTGACTGCTGTACTGGAACCATATTTCTGTTCCAGACAGGGAGAGTGAACTCTTTGCGGTTAATGAAGTGAATGGACAATCGCCGAACTCCAGTCAAACTGCACCATGGTCCCTATGGATATTGGAATTGGCCCCAAATTGGAACCAGTTGAGAGCTAAGACTGACCTATCAGGATATTTTGCTGGCATAAACAGGGACACAACCTCTGCTTTTTTTAAGGATACATTCTAGTTCTCATTGCCTGATACTGTTTACCTACTTGACTTCAGTAATCCCTGTAGCTCGCCTTTCGATAGTATCTTTATCATGGCCCATATGTTGTTTTTTCATCCAAACCACGTATGGGCCATGATCAAGATACTATGCACACCCAACCAATCTAAATTACCATTGGTCCTGGCAAGAAAGTAGCTTAAATAAATATCAGCTAGAATGAATGGCTTATAGTTGAACATTAACAGAGCTGAAGTCATAGCTGGCTGGAAAACATGTAGTCATTTATCCTTTGTCGTACAGCCAAACAGAAACGGTGTGGACCAAATGATAGCTATTGAATTGCTACTTGGGTTTTGTCTTGCGAAATCATCTTTCAAAAGACTTTTATAGTCAAACCGAGATAGCCCACAAGCTGCTGTTTCCACTGGGATGCTAGTCTGGCTGAGTGTGCAGAAAGAAATAAAGTTGTGCAAGGCCAAGAATGAGCAAGCAAAATGTTATTGGTCTAGCATGTTACTCTTGTCTGCTATAACAATCTTCACACTGCACTGTAATCCAATGTAAATTGGCTAAACTTTTATAAAAGATAGTGTCAAAAACAAAGATTTACCTCTATAAGTTTATATTTCAGAGAACCAAACTGTTATCACATGTTAAATTGATGGAAAAATTGTCAGAATGTATGGCCCAGTTCCGTCCTACTCTGTCCCTCTGGCCAAAGTCCCTGTGACTTTGTCATGGCTCTGTACCTGAGCATTGCAAGGATCCTGCAGACTTTACATCCACACATCTATCAAGCCATTCAAGTTTGCAGACGACAACACTTTGTTTGGCCTCATCACTGATGGCAGTGAGTGTACTGTAGATAGATAGTCCGGCTGGCAACCTGGTGCAGTCTAAATAACCTTGAACTTAGAAACAGACAAAACCATGAAGGTGATGGTTGACTTCAGGGCTGGCCAGCAGTACATGTAAGTTATGACCACATTATCCTGCCTGCTGAAATGTCATTCCCTATTCTGTGGCCCTCAGCATCTGGCTGGCTGTCCCGTAGTGACAAATTATATTATGTTCACCTCATCTTAACTGTAAACTGAATACCTGCACTATACTGCACTCAAATTCAATTCATTGCCTTGTGTCTAGATACACTGCACTATGATACTGTGAATGTGTACATCAACTGTCAATTCCTGTATATTATATATATTCACATTCTTAACTACTTATCTGATATCATCTCAATATATACGCTCTACACCGATTTGTATATAACGCATGTAAATGTTTTATAGATTGTGTGTATTCAGTTCCTAAACAGCCTCACCATTCAGCTAGAACCAATTGGAGTAGGTGATTTTAAAGTGTATTCTTATTCGGCTCACTGTTCAACCTGCATTCCTGCCATCCCTGTATGAACAAAGCCCATAAACATGATAAGTGCAATACACAATAAAAACTATACCTGTTAGTTGGACATTGATCTCATTTAAGTCCGTGATCTCATTTGCCTTTGTCATTGCAACAAATCTGACTGGCTGACTTGAGACATTTTAAAGTCAGGAATGAATTGTCATCCTTATGACACTTATGTCATAATCATACTTGCTATATTAACCATTTCACTCCAATCCTTACACAAGTTCTGGTGTGATTGTTTAACTTCGTTGAGGGTCTAGAAGACAAATTAGCTTGAACAGTGAATATGTTCTACAAATGTTATATAAACATGAAGACTAAAATTAGACAATTACCTGAATGTAAAAGCTGTTGTAAGATGGATAGGCCAGACACATGGCTTTTTGCCAGGCCAGGCTTAGTTTGTACGTTGGGATGGGGCTTAGAGGAAGAATGCAGATGCTGTGTGGAGAACCTCCATCCTCTTTCTGATATTAAATCATCAGTGCAGGGCTTTGATCTTGGCAAACTCAATGAATGTTTCTTTAAACATTTGCGTCAACATCTTCTAAAAGCATCAGTGTTTACATTGCTAAATATTTTCTCAGCTGCATAGCCTCTTATGAGGTTTCATCAGAGCACTGTAAACTTACCCAGAGATTTTGCTATTGTCAACAGGAGAAACTGAAATACATCTCTTAGCTTACTCAAAATCTTCACAACCTTTATGGAACAGCAGCTAAATACAAGGAGTTGCACGATATTGAACACTAAACCAATAAAAATAATCAGAGTGTACTATGTATAAAGAAGATGCAGAGGTGTTGCTAGTTTTCAAAGCAAAGTGCTGCATAGTTAACTGGAGTCCTTTAGCAGCAGGGTTTAACTACCTTGCTGACAGGTCATGGATTTAAGGCTTGGCTCTCACTCCTCACTTCTCACCCTGATTCCCCCCATCTCTGTCTCTCTCAGGTGGCTTGTCTCACACACATTGCTGCAAATTACCTCAACTCCGGGATCGAGGCCAAGAGATGGGGAACCGCCCATGAGAGCATCGTCCCATATCAGGTGCATTACATTCAAGAAACTATCATGCTTAATTTTCACACAATCAGGTATCTTTTATTCATAAATTCATGGAGACCCTCTTTTCTGAAACCTTTTGTTTTTCCTTTGAGACCAATAGTTTAATCCAATGGTACACACACCTCTACTGGGGATCTTCAGCCATTTCACAGTTTTTCTAGTTCTAGCCTTGAACTAATATAACTTGAGAAGCACTGCAATTGCAAAGGTTTTCAATAAGCATACATCATTTAACACATACGATAAACATTGTTCATATTTTTGTTCTTCATCCCACTTTCTTTTTTTTCTGACTTCATTTGCAATTATGGTAAAAAGTGTACAATGTCTGCAACACTGTATTAAGCTCCCATATTTAATAAATAGTACAAAAGCAATTGCCTGAAGAAAACCCAGCAGGGTCGAAACATTGCTTTTGTACTAGCTCTTGTACTATTTATTAAATATGGGAGCTTAATACAGTGTTGCGGACATTATACACTTTTTACCTTAGTATTTCTCATTTGTCCTATACCTGTTGTTATTTGCACACAATATTCTTTATTTATCGTTTGCAATTATGGACTTCTTATGGTTGGAGACCCTTCATGCCCATTTCACCAAGATGCTGATTTCTTATCATCCACCTCGCTCAACCAGGAATTGAGATTGAGCATTTATTTATGTATTAATTCATTTATTTTATTATTGTGGGAAGGATCTGCCGTGAGTCAAGTGTTTGCACACCTACTAAACGTCCTTTCACTTTCACCTGCTGTTATTTTCAGCAATCCCAACATGTGTAAATATTTGTATGAATATAAAAATGTATCAACTAAGACATAAACTATACAAATTCCACAGAAAGTAATAGTCAGTATCTGGTGTGGTCACCAGGTGCATTAAGTACCTTCTAATGGACTGCACCAGAGTTATTGCTGTGAGATGTTACCCCATTCTTCCTCCAAGGCACCTGCAAGGTTCCAGACATTTCTGGGGGAAATGGACCTAGCCCTCATCATCTGATCCAACAGGTCCCAGATGTGCTCAATGGGACTGAGATCCTGGCTCTTTGCTGGCCATGGGAGAACACTGACATTCCTGTTTTGCAGGAAATCACGCACACTATGAGCAGTATGGCTGGTGGCGTTGTCACGCTGGAGGGTCATGCAGGAAGGGTACCACATGAGGGAAGAGGATGTCTTCCCTGTAATGCACAGCGTTGAGAATGGCCTGCATTGAGAACAAGCTCAGTCCGATGATGCTGTGACACACTGCTCCAGACCATGACAGAACCTCCTCCTCCAAATCAATCCCGTTCCAGAGTACAGGCCTCAATGTAATGCTCATTCCTTTGAGGATAAGCGTGAGTCTGAGCATCACCCTTGGTGAGACAAAACGGCACCTCTGCAGTGAAAAGCACTTTTTGCCAGTTCTGTCTGGTTCAGCGAAGGTGGGTTTGTGCCCATTGGCGATGTTGTTGTCAGTGATGTCTTACAACAGGCCTACAGGCCCTCAGTCCAGCCTCTCTCAGCCTATTGCGGACAGTCTGAATACTGATGGAGGGATTGTGAGTTCCTGGTGTAACTTGGGCAGTTATTGTTGCCATCCTGTACCTGTCCCACAGGTGGGATGTTTAGATGTACTAATCCTGTGCAGGTGGATCTGTGGTCTGCCAATGCGAGGATAATCAGCTGTCCTTCCTGTCTCCCTGTTGCAGTGTCTTAGTAATCTAACAGTACAGACATTGCAATTTATTGACCTGGCACAGTCCTCATGCCTCTTTGCAGCATGCCTAATGCACATTCACACAAATGAGCAGGGACCCTGGGGATCTTACTTTTGGTGTTTTTCAGAGTCAGTAGAAAGGTCTCTAGTGTCCTCAGTTTTCATAACTGTGACCTTAATTGCCTAGTGTCTGTAAGCTGTTGGTGGCTTAACTCAAATGCCACTGGATGATTGTATACAGAATGTATATACTGCATACATACTTCATACATACATACAGTGAGCTCCATAAATCATTGTACAGTGATCCTTTCTGTTATTTTTGGTTCTGTGCCCTAGCACTTTTATTTTGAAAGGACATAATGACAATGAGGTTGAAGTGCAGACTGTCAGCTTTAATTTTGGGGTATATTCATACATACCGGATGAATCGTTCAGAAAGGAAAGTACCTTTTGTAAATGGTCGCTCCATTTTCAGGCACCAAAAAACTTTGGATAGTTTGACATTATGTGGAATAAAGTAAACATTTTCAATATGTTGGATGGCGAGGGGCATGCATATAGTTCATTCATCCACGTTGCCCAGCCGCCGATTCCTTTTCGCACTGCTCATCTAACATGGAAGCCTTTAGTCAGATCATGTACGGGATGATTACGTTCACCAACTATACTTCCACAATTTAATTTACAAGCGCCAGATCTGTACACAAGGAGTGGCAGGATAGACAATCTGATTTATGTAACCCAAATCTTGGGCAGCACTATGTCAATTTGCGCTGCCTCTCGCAAGAGGTCTGGGGAAAGTCAGAGAACTCATGGTCAGCCTAGAACCACTGACTGTCCTGCAATGCAGTGACTTTGCTCACTACGCCATGCAGACCCAGACAAATTCCAATTGTTAGAGTCTGTTGTTGATTCATAGTATAAAAGAAAATCACACAAAGTAACTGAATAAATTCATGCACATCATCACAAAAACTAAATTGGAAATAAAGCTACCTGCCTCCAGTTTTCCAGTACCATGTAGCAATCATCAATTTTTAAAGCCTAAAGCATTTATAACTTTGTGCAAGTCGTGATTGGAACAAAAAAAGCCATTGAATAAATTCATGCACATCATCACAAAAACAAAATTGGAAATAAAGCTACCTGCCTCCACTTTTCCAGTACCATGTAGCAACCATCAATTTTTAAAGCCTAAAGCATTTATAACTTTGTGCAAGTCGTGAATGGAACAAAAAAGCCATTTGTTCCAATCACAACTTACACAAAGTTATAAATGTGTTAGTATTAATGGCTGTATGCGGTGAACAATTAAACACTTTGAACTCACCTTGATGTTGAAAGGCCAATGTCATTCTCTTCATGTTGCAAATTTGTTTGGCTCGCACAACAGAAAGTAAACACATTCAATTTTTGTTGTTCAAGCTACAGTAAAACGTTAAGGGGATAGCTAGCTAAATGCTTTTGCTGACTATGTTAAAAATGAGACAACTAATGTAGTTTGTTAATATTTAGCAGAGTTGATGTTGAACTCTCTGTGATATAATTTAATATGATTTATATTGATATGATTATATACAATATACAACTTTTAGATAGCTAGTCAGTCGATAAGATAGATTTCTTAGGATACATTTTTTTTCATTGTTGAGATGCCAAATCCAAACCTAAATGAATGCAATGTCACATGGTAGGCAGATGAGGCTTGTGAAGACTTCTCTGCCACTCGTGATGAGACCTGTCCATCAACTAACTGGAGGCAGAAATACAAATGCAATGCATTTCAAGAAAAGGGAATGTAGCCATGCACATACCCTGCATGGTGCTCTCTCATTAGGATTTAACCTCATAAGGATCGCCCCGATTGTCAAATTCTGCCTAAAAAACATACCCAAAGTTAACCACTTGTTACACTGGATCTGAAGCAAGGAGATACATATCTTTACAACTTTTTAAAAGAAAACACTTTGAATGTTTTGGATATGTAAAATGTATTTAGAATAAATGTAGGATAAAAGTGAATATTGGCTGTTCACTCTTATCATTCTAAAATTGTTGACATAATGTTGTCATCCCCTGTGGGACATGATTAGAAGTGTTTTCAGCCTCTAAGTCCAATGTATGGCTTTGTAGTTGTCTGTCAAATAGGATGTATAAAAATAAAAACTGAAAATAATAATGCATTTTCTTTATTTAATCTTGTGCCATACACTGCAAAAATGCCTTGCATAGATTTATCTTAAAACTAGATACAAAATGCTTAAAACTAACCAGGTTTAGCTAGTTACAAGCACTTGTTATTTTAGATATAAATCCTTAAAAAAAAATTGTTGTCAAATTTTGTTCTTATTTTGAGAGTTATCATACAATTCCAAAATTAGCACAAAAATTTTGTATAAGATGTAATTTCTTGAAACAGAACCAAGCAATAAGTTACTTATTCTTAAAATAAGCAGCATGAAGCATTCTCACTTTGAGGGTCTTTATTAAACAAAAGCATGATATTATTCCAGAGCATATCAGAAAATACACCTCATTTTTAGGTGTAAAGCAGTGGTCCTCAAACCCTTCCATGGAGGGCCTAGTGTATGCAGGTTTTTGGTCTTTCCCTTCAATTAGAGCATAATTAGGACCTAGACTGCCAGGTGAGGGGAGATCCTAACCAATTAGTGAGCTACTCTATCAGGCTTGTACAAGGTAAAAGCGAAAAAACCTGCATACACTAGGCCCTCCATGGAAGGGTTGGAGGACCACTGGTGTAAAGGGTGTAACAAGTTTATTTTTCCTGTAAAGAAATGCACATTGTTCCTTATGCCAATACACCAGTGTTTTTCAAAGTACCACCGGTGGGTCACGGGAGATGAAAATTGGGTCGGCAAATATGTTTTCATAATTATTTTGTCATGGTTTTCTTTCATGATTAAAATGTTACAGTTGACAGTACACCTCAACAGCCACATGGGGCAGTGAACTGAACTGAGCAGTTGTGTAGGTCAAGCGGGTCTTACAGTAGGCTATGATTAACACGTTGTGGAGAACACGGACGAATCGCGGAATCCAGACATTAACGTGAATTTAAAAAATATATATAAATAAAAATCATAATCCTAAAATTCCAATATATTCACGTAAAGTTAGAATTACCACCACATATTGCCTATTCTGAAAGTGATGTGAATTTGTAAGCACAGTGTCCTCAATATGCGGTGTGTGTGTGTCTCCCAGCACGCGCCTCTCTATTGCGAAGTGCTTGTAACATCACTACTTCTGCCCTTCTACATTCCCTAAAAACAGACAACACTGTTTCTTGGGAGTTTGTGCTTAACATAACTTCAGTGAAAAATGTAACAGCGAACTTCCACAGATGTGGAAAAAAATATGAAATTGTATATGCAGTGTGGGTTTGTCTACTGAACATAGCCAGCATGCGCCTCGACATATCATTTCTATCTAACGCGCTTCATAGTCAAAAGTATCTAGTCCATTCTAAATTGTCCAAAAACAAAACGTTTGTTTTTCTCCATTTCACTCAGTAATCCAAATGCTTAGGAAAATGTTTAGGCTACTATTTGAAAGGGAAACAATGACAAATATCAATAATTTTTCTATGTATATAAATCGCTTGAAGTAATTACCGTAGTGTCGCTCATTGAATTTGCCAAAAATAAAACAGATTTTATAGGGCCCTATTAAGGCTTACCTACATCAGACAAAATAACCTGTATGTTGAAAACGTGTTCACCCAATGTGCTGGTTGTTAGAAGTAACAAAAATAATTGCCATTTATTACAGTTTTCCAAACTTTTATTTGACTTTAGTTTCACATGGCTAGTTAAAACAGCATCATGGATATTTTTTTATCTGAATGTGAATAAATGAATACAAGTCATCTAATATTTGTGGGAAAACCACCTCATGTTGGTTATTTTGGTGATTATAACATATTTTTATAAAACTCAGGTCTGTGATGATAATACTTTCAATATTGAGAAAATTAATGTTGTATTATTCTGGTGACAATTAGAACTAATGTATTATGTTAATACCCCTACATACCGTACAAATACAAATGATAGGAAAACTGTATATTTGCAAACACCTATTTTTATGACATTTGGGTCACGATGGTTTGTCATTTTGAAAATGTTCGCCGGAAAAAAAGTTTAGAAAACACTGCAATACACCAAAAATGTAGAACAAAAGCAAACACATCCTGTAGTATAATTAGTCTAAATAGTAACAATGCACATACCATCTCTCAATTTCAAATGACATCTCAATTTCAGTGATGCTCAGTAATGGAATGTAAGCTTCATGTTTCAAAAATTACCATATGAGATTATCTACTTACTCAATGATACAGTATGTCAAGTGAAGGCCATGAGGTAGAGGCCCCTCATACTACAAATCTTCAACAAAAGTTGTCATTGGGGTTGTGCCAATTGCAACAATGCAGTTGTCTTGTCTAACAAGCAAGAATGGACTGGAAAGTGCACATCAGTGGAGGACAGCATTGGGATCTTCTGAGGGCTAGATAACAAAAAAGTCAATGTAGAATATTTGGAAACAGCTGAAAACAAGTAACATGTTTCGTTCAGTATTGTAGTAGTGTTTCACATATCACAGTTTGAACCATCATGCCTTAAATACTCATGAGAATCAAGGGTATGCAATCATTTTTGGCTTTTTCAAAACATATGAAATTAATGTCACAATGAACAAATGTTTGCTTGATTTTAAATTGCTTTTTAAAGGGTTAAAGTTATTGTAGACCCTTGGTTGTTATGTGTATGAAAGCCATGGTCATTCAAACATTGTAATAGTGTGGAAATCTTTTAATGTCACTGCATAAAATACTCAACGTAAGTACATGGCCTTGCTGCTCGAGCCCAGCTTCTTTGGTGGTGCATTGCTGGATGGGATGAGCAATGTCAGTGCTGGGAAAACCACTGGTTAGAAAGAATCCCCCCCAAAAAAGTACAACATGTTAAACTCTCTAATGATGTCTAAAATAATAAAGTTTAGAATTTCTAAATTAAATGTTAGTGTACTTGTGAACTTACCATTAAAGTTCTTGGAGGCTTCTTAGCTTGCTTCATCACACCATACCACTGAACCTTAAGGGTAGAAGGGTGATGGTGCTCTCTGTTCCATGTTCCTGGGATGGATAATTTAGAAACTTTTGAAGTGCTGGGCTCATCCTGCATGTCAGAAACTGTTTTGAACAGGGATGACTGGACACCGTGGATTTAATAAATATTTTCAGTGGTTTCTTTTATTTATTTATTTTTATTTTTGGGGAAAGGTCAGCTTCAGTATTTGACAACAGGATTGTCTTTATTCTAAAATGTGCATCATTTCCAATCCCACTTTTTTTGTTTTATATTATTGCTATCTACATTTTACACCCGTCCTAACCTTTACCTAACCGTGATTAAATGTTGAGACCAATTACATTGTGCCATTTTAATATTTATCTCTAGCTTATACATTTTGTATTATTTTTACAATATTTACAAATCTTATGCGTTTTACAGATCCCAGTTTCACTTGTTTCACACCTCATCCACACCCAACATCGTCCATCTAGCTTTTAACCAAAGCCATAATGGGTTTCTATTTGCCATGTAAATTTCTACTGTACTGTGATGCTTCACATAATTATGAAACCTTTCTATTTTCAATGACTCCACCAATTTAGAATTAAAGATAAATATTTTTGCTAAAATAATTATCATATTATTAATTGTCTGACTACTACATTTTAAGTCTCCAAGTATTGCTGTTTGTACATTAATTCAAAACAAATATTGTATTTATTCATCCATTCTTGTACCTGTGACCAAAAACAAGCAACATAAGGACAGTACCAAAAAAGATGATCTATAGATTCTGCTTACTCAGAGCAAAATCTACAGAGTTGGGAAGATTGTATTCCCCACTTGTATAGATTTCTATTTGTTGCCAATATTTTGAATAATAACTTGTATTGAAATATTCTTATTTTTGAGTCTGGTGTTGTTTTACGTATTAATCCAAATGCGTTATGCCACGGGATCGGAACATCAAAAAGCAACCAGTTTTTTTGTTCTTAGATGGAATTGATATATTTCTTTGTTTATCCGTATTTTCCTCATCCATGTGAGATCTTTAATACATGGTTGACAGACAAGATCAGCCCTTTTCCCCCCTTGTAGTTTCTTCTTCCAAGTATATGGTATTGCTGCGGTCAGTTTATTATTTTTTTGAAGAGAGCATACGTCTCCATACGTTTTTGTTAACTGTATGTAAGGCATCACTCCCCTGGCTTCATTTATAATGTCATTTACAAACCGAATTCCTTTTCCAAACATCTTGTCAAAGTATACAGGCTTTTTATCAACTAGTATATGAGAATTTAGCCATAATTGTTGTAAAAAAAGTTTCTTAACTTTTAGCCTCATTTGTAGCCAGAGTTGGGTTAGGTACTTTTAAAAAGTTACTTTTACATTTGTTAAAAGTAACATACCCAACTCTGCTTGTAGTTAGCTAAAGGTTACACACTGCTAAATACAGTGCCTTGCGAAAGTATTCGGCCCCCTTTGAACTTTTCGACCTTTTGCCACATTTCAGGTTCAAACATAAAGATATGAAACTGTAATTTTTTGTAAAGAATCAACAACAAGTGGGACACAATCATGAAGTAGAACGAAATTTATTGGATATTTCAAACTTTTTTAACAAATTAAAAACTGAAAAATTGGGCGTGCAAAGTGGGGATGGTGTGTTCAGGGTGATGAGCTGTGTTGCTTTTACGCCAAACATAACGTTTTGCATTGTTGCCAAAAAGTTCGATTTTGGTTTCATCTGACCAGAGCACCTTCTTCCACATGTTTGGTTTGTCTCCCAAGTGGCTTGTGGCAAACTTTAAACTACACTTTTTATGGATATCTTTCAGAAATGGCTTTCTTCTTGCCACTCTTCCATAAAGGCCAGATTTGTGCAGTATATGACTCATTGTTGTCCTATGGACAGACTCGCCCACCTCAGCTGTAGATCTCTGCAGTTCATCCAGAGTGATCATGGGCCTCTTGGCTGCATCTCTGATCAGTCTTCTCCTTGTATGAGCTGAAAGTTTAGAGGGACGGTTGGGTCTTGGTAGATTTGCAGTGGTCTGATACTCCTTCCATTTCAATATTATCGCTTGCACAGTGCTCCTTGGGATGTTTAAAGCTTGGGAAATCTTTCTGTATCCAAATCCGACTTTGTACTTCTCCACAACAGTATCTCGGACCTGCCTGGTGTGTTCCTTGTTCTTCATGATGCTCTCTGTGCTTTCAACGGACCTCTGAGACTATCACATAGCAGGTGCATTTATACGGAGACTTGATTACACATAGGTGGATTCTATTTATCATCATTAGCAATTTAGGTCAACATTGGATCATTCAGAGATCCTTACTGAACTTCTGGAGAGAGTTTGCTGCACTGAAAGTAAAGGGGCTGAATAATTTTGCTCGCCCAATTTGTCAGTTTTTTATTTGTTAAAAAAGTTCGAAATATACAATAAATTTAATTCCACTTCATGATTGTGTCCCACTTGTTGTTGCTTCTTCACAAAAAATTACAGTTTTATATCTTTATGTTTGAAGCCTGAAATGTGGCAAAAGGTCAAAAAGTTCAAGGGGGACGAATACTTTCGCAAGGCACTGTATCTGTTTACCCTTGCTAGCAAATGTTTGAGATTGTGTTCATGGAAGGTGTTAACGTTCCCTATCTGGCTAGCTAGCTAGGTAAGTTAGCTAACGACAAAAGTTACAGACAGCTAACTTAAACCATGCAAAAATGCAATTGAAAAACGCAACATGAATACAATTATTTATTTACTTAATAACGCCTTAATATAAAGTGTTACTTAGCGCTAAAGGTAGAAATTGCAACTTTGACGAGTCCACCCATTACTCGAATATTCTGTCAGACTGGAGAAGAAAAAAACTGAGGCATAGCTTCCTCTTCTTTAGATTTACTGGCAGATAGCAACCGCCTGAAAGGTGCATATACTGCCACCTACTGTACCGGAGTGAGAGGCCGATCACATAGGTGCACAGAACAAACAAACGAAATATCTTCTCCACAATGGGTGAAATCGGCTCAAATATGATTTAATGTGAATTATGTTTAACGAAATTCAATATCTTTGAATAACATTATTGTATTACTTATGTGGCGCATAGATGCAACAGTCATGGAAATTTGGCAAAAAGTTAGAGAAATGTTATGGAAAGTTTTGAAATTCATATGGTAAAAAGGTAGTCGGCAACACAGAACTGTGTAATACCTTCATTCAAATCAGTCAAGGGTCATGTTCAACTGTATTTTCATGTTTGTCATGTTTAGAATAAAAATAATAAAATTGCTGTAATTTCAAATGATTCTTAAATTGAGAAGTTGTGCAAGTGGTCTCAATCCTAAAATAAGGAACATAAGCTTGTTCCTTTGCTAGTATAATTTGCAAAATATATCCACACCTTATTACTAGTTAAATTGAGCTTGAAATTAGTTGGTAAATCTTAAGAAAAGTTAGGTATATTTTCTCAAAATAAGACTATTTGTCTTGTGAAAAATGCTTGGCAAGATTCTTTTTTCTTTTTAGACTTAAAATAAGACACATTTTCTAGAAATAAGACTTTTTTTACTTTCTTAAAAGTCAGTTTTTGCAGTGCACCCCTCACATTTTTGTAAATATTTGATTATAACCTTTCATGTGACAACACTAAAGAAATTACACTTTGCTACAATGTAGTGAGTGTACAGCTTGTATAATAATGTAAATTTGCTGTTCCCTCAAAATAACTCAACATACAGCCATTAAGGCAACAAAGGTGAGTACACCCTTGAGTGAAAATGTTAAAATTGGGCCCAATTGTTTGAAGAGTGATTTTAACCTGTTAAGGATTGGTGTCCTGCAGGCGGAACAATCAGGCTGCTTTCAGCTTTACTTGATTAAGCCACGTTATCATGTGATGTGAGTGCATTGTAAACAAACCTGTTTGTTATTGTGATTCAGCTAATACATCAACGTCTGACAAACTTTTTTTACTTACAGTCAGCTATATTTTTCTGATTTGTCATCCAAAGGGTCCCAGCAATGAAACGGAGAATTGTTTTCATTGTTTAAATCCATTTGTTATGTGGACATGATCAAACACTCAATCTAACTTTACCGCAAACCGCATTGTTTACAAACTGTCACCGAATTATTTCCAGACTTTCGTCCTTCAAAACAGTGTTCTAGCCAATTTCTGATTCTGAATCCCCAGGCTGATTCATCTTTCTAAACACAGGGAAAGCATACTTACATTTCTGTGTGCACCCATTCACCTCCGGGTCACGCTGATTCACCAGAACGGCACTCACTTGATTTACAGTAAATCCATGAAATCATAACCCATCTGAATTCAACCTAGGTAGACAGCCAATGCTGTGCTTTTCAGTCATGTTTGGTTGATTCTTGTGAGCCAAAAAGTGCATAACCACTAGTAATGGGCATTGCAGGTTTTTCATGAGCCGGCTCATTTGGCTCAGCTCACTGAAAAGAGACGGCTCTTTTGACTCACAAATGGCTCTTAAAAAAATAAATGTTTAACTATGACTTTGGCTATGATAGGTGTGAAGACAATTCTAATTTAATTATTAAATGAAATCACACTCACAATGTCTCATTATTTTAAATGCATTGATTTGTTATTTAAAAAATAACACTATGAAACCTTTGGATTTAAATTATGACTTATTATTGTAAAAGAAATCACATTCAAATTAAATACAATCTGAATCTGAACAACATAATAGATCTGATATTAAAGAAACAAATAACTGAATGGATTAAACTTGTCCCTCTTTTTCTATTTTCTTTATTGCCATGTTATAACCAACACACACACACACGCACACACAATGCTGACCATTTTTTTTATTTTATGAGAGATTTGCATTCAGAAATGTAAGCTGCCTCACTGTCGAGGGGCTGATGCGGTTTCTGATCTAAACCCGAGTGGTTGTTCGTTGTTGGACTTCTGTGCTAGTCATGGATTGTCTATAACGAAAACCATGTTCGAACATAGGGATGCTCATAAGTGTACTTGGTACCAGAGCTCCCTAGGCCAAAGGTCAATGATCGATTTTATAATTGTTTCATCTGATCTGAGACCGTATGTTTTGGACACTCGGGTGAAGAGAGGGGCGGAGCTGTCAACTGATCACCAGCTGGTGGTGAGTTGGGTCAGGGGGTGGGGGAAGACTCTGGACAGACCTGGTTAACCCAAACGGGTAGTGCGGGTGAATTGGGAACGTCTGGAGGAGGCCCCTGTCCGACGGACTTTCAACTCATGCCTCCCGCGGAGCTTTTCGTGCATCCCTGTGGAGGTTGGGGGGATTGAACCCGAGTGGACAATGTTCAAAACCTCCATTGCTGAAGCTGCGGTGGGGAGCTGTGGTCTTAGTGTCTTGGGTGCCTCAAGGGGCGGTAACCCACGGACACCGTGGTGGACACCTATGGTCAGGGAAGCCGTCCGACCGGAGGAGTCTTTCCGGGATATTTTATCCCGGAGGACTCCAGAGGCAGTTGCAGGGTACCGAAGGGCCCAAAGGGCTGCAGCCTCTGCCATGAAAGAGGCAAAGCAGCGGGTGTGGGAAAAGTTTGGAGAAGACATAGAGAAGGACTTTCGGTCGGCACCAAAGTGCTTCTGGAAAACCATCCGCCACCTCAGAAGGGGGAAGCGTGGTACCATCCAAGCTGTATACAGTAGTTGTTGCCCTCAAATGAGGATCATCCTCTAGCTCAGAGGCAGAGCTAGAGGATGATGGGGGATTGTCATCAATTTCCCTGGTGAAAGTCACTGAGGTAGTCAAACAACTCCACAGTGGCAAAGCCCCAAGGATTGATGAGATCCATCCAGAAATGCTAAAAGCTCTGGGTGTGGAGGGGTTGTCTTGGCTGACATGCCTCTTCAACATTGCATGGAAGTCTGGGACAGTGCCAAATGAGTGGCAGACTGGGGTGTTGGTTCCCCTGTTCAAAAAGGCGGACCAGAGGGTGTGGGCCAATTACAGGGGTATCATACTTCTCAGCGTCCCTGGTAAAGTCTACTCTAAGGTGCTGGAAAGGAGGGTTTGGCCGATAGTTGAACCTCAGGTTGAAGAAGAACAATGCAGATTTCGCCCTGGTCGTGGAACAACGGATCAGATCTTTACTCTCACAAGGATCCTGGAGGGGGCCTGGGAGTATATCCATCCTATCTACATGTGTTTTGGGGATTTGGAGAAGGCGTATGACCGGGTTCCCCGGGAGATACTGTGGGAGGTGCTGCGGGAGTATGGGGTGAGGGGGTCCCTTCTTAGGGCCATCCAATCTCTGTACGACCAAAGCGAGAGCTGTGTCCGGGTTCTCGGCATTAAGTCAGACTTGTTTCAGGTGAGGGTTGGTCTCCGCCAGGGCTGCGCTTTGTCACCAATCCTGTTTGTAGTAGGGATGCTCATTTCGGGTAATTTTCCTGACCGACAACCGGAACTCGTTAACCGATTATTAACCATTAACTGATAAGATTATAAGATTCAATTGGCTTTAAATCAAAAATTAAATTGACGAGTGTCTGTAACCCGTTAAATATACAAACATTTTTTTTCGCGGATTTGTTTTAATGTCTAAACAGCATACAGAACAGATCAACAACAGCTGCCGGGTGCACCAGCTTTGCGTACAAGTTCACTCGGGTGCAAAGGCCACACTAAACGATACGATGAAACTAATTTGTTTCATAAAGCTGTGTCGATGTTTGGTTTCACTTTCATTTTCACACACGTAAAGTCCACACCAACCAAAATATTGTCACAGAAAATTTGTTGCAGACGTTTTCACTTTCTGTTTTCAATCAAGTAGCCTTGATGCAGTGTTTACCGAGTTGTCAAATTATAGAATGAAAACACTCTGTGACAATCTGGAACAAGGTTGTTGCTTACAGGAGGCCTATTGCAAATAAGGGCTATATTTCATTAACACAAAACAAAATGTTGATAACGCTTGCTATGCGTTATGTTACTAACTATACAATAACTGCCGTGCGCTCCCATTTCATTGAAATTACCATTACGTTCCTCTCCGAAAATAAAATGCTTGTTGTCAATCACTGTGTGTTGTTTTTAAGGTAACCTTATTTTGTCGGCTATAATGCATCAGGAGTATGATGAATTATAGCCGATAAAATAATATATGCTTCCCAATACGATAGCGTTATACGTTTTTGTACATGAAAAAATGAA
>JACXGM010001472.1:21335-54850 GCA_016801145.1 Umbra pygmaea
ACCATTTATAAAAGACCAATGGGGTAACCATTTATAAAAGACCAATGGGGTAACCATTTATAAAAGACCAATGGGGTTACCATTTATAAAAGACCAATGGGGTAACGATTTATAAAAGACCAATGGGGTAACCATTTATAAAAGGCCAATGGGGTAACCATTTATAAAAGACCAATGGGGTAACCATTTATAAAAGTCCAATGGGGTAACCATTTATAAAAGACCAATGGGGTAACCATTTATAAAGACCAATGGGGTAACCATTTATAAAAGACCAATGGGGTAACCATTTATAAAAGATCAATGGGGTAACCATTTATATATGACCAATGGGGTAACCATGTAAAGAATTGTTTTAGGATTCTTGGTACACCAATTTTGTTCAAGATATGATCATTATGGATTTAAGTACAACTTTTGTTTCCAGGTGGAACCCCTTTTTGTTCCAGGTGGAGCCCATGCGGTATAACATGTTTAACTTACAGGAACAGCCAAACTATTAATTTCTAAGCCTGTAGAATTGAAGTCGGAGAGGGAAAGAGATGAAAAGCTATCAGTTCACTCTCTCATTTCAGTAGATCCAGTTATTAAGCTACATCTGAAAAGTCCAACTGTTTCAAATCTCCTTTGGTAATCTGTAGATCTACCATTTGGACTCTAATCAAATGCCTCTCCAAAGACTGCAGTCTTCATAACAAAGCTTGCATCTCCAGGGAATATCTCTCTGTAATGCATGGCCAGACAGACCGGTCACTGTTAATACCAGCAACACAGTCTACCGCCCCTGCCATCAGCCACACAACTTCAAAAGCCTCAGATTTAACTAGAAAAGGTATTGATGACCTTGCAGTACATAACCATATGTAAATAACATTGAAGATACAAAGTGATAGAGTAATGGAGTAATGGAATTTGTTGATGATGTTGTTTTGTAATAATGGTGCTGTGCCGGGATTAATTTGTGTTTCCCATGTATCTGTACTGTTCTTGACAACTGTATGTTACATACATGAAGCAGGGACACTGCTATCTTTACACTGAGAGGTTCTTGACTACAGTATGTTACATACATCAAGCAGGGACACAGCTATTTGTACACTGAGAGGTTCTTGACTACAGTATGTTACAAATATCAAGCAGGGACACTGCTATTTGTACACTGAGAGGTTCTTGACTACAGTATGTTACAAATATCAAGCAGGGACACTGCTATCTTTACACTGAGAGGTTCTTGACTACAATATGTTACACATATCAAGCAGGGACACAGCTATTTGTACACTGAGAGGTTCTTGACTACAGTATGTTACAAATATCAAGCAGGGACACTGCTATTTGTACACTGAGAGGTTCTTGACTACAGTATGTTACAAATATCAAGCAGGGACACTGCTATCTTTACACTGAGAGGTTCTTGACTACAATATGTTACATACATCAAGCAGGGACACTGCTATCTTTACACTGAGAGGTTCTTGACTACAATATGTTACATACATCAAGCAGGGACACTGCTATCTTTACACTGAGAGGTTCTTGACTACAGTATGTTACATACATCAAGCAGGGACACTGCTATCTTTACACTGAGAGGTTCTTGAATCTGAATAGAGGATAACCTGTTCAGTGTGCTTTAAGTCAACAACCCAGAGTTTAAACCTGAACATGTCAGATCTCTCGTTCTCCCGGGAAGCTTTAGTCATCTCTTAAGCTAAGAGGATGGCACCTCTCTGATGTGTAGACCTCAGTAGCAATTTAAGCCCGTGTCTTGTTAAAAGCTAATAATTGATTTTACAGTATTAATTAAATATTTGCCTTTGACAGCCACCTCTGACTGATAATTGCAGTCATATTACTGGTTAATACCGCTTTCTCGTCATATTTTCATTTTCATCTTTCAAAAGCGGACACCATAAGTGTTGTTAATTAGTTAGTATTTTATTTACAGGTTACATAGTTACATTATATAGTACAATTACTCCACTAATTTAACAACTGTCCAATCAATTAATGGGAACAAAGGCCAGCGTTACATTGCTCTGACACTAAAAAACTTAAGGGGTAGAGGTATAGATAAAAAAATGGGAACATAATTAACACATATTGCATGATGAAATTTATAATACTTTTATTCTTTAACATACCACACAAATACGGGGACAAAAAGGTGGCTGTGACCAAGGGGGTAGAAGCAGGAGGAGCCGGGGGGGACATGTCCTCCCCAATTTCAGAGGCAGGGAATGTGGTCACCCCAATAATAAAAACAATTTGCAGGAAATATATGGTGCCCCCCCCCCAAAATCAAACTCAGTCCTACACCCTTGCTTGTGACTATAATACAGACTATTAGCAGAGGAACACTCATGTAAAAAGAATACCAGGCAGCTGCAGATTCAGCGCAAAGTGGGCCTTCATTTTTTACTGATTATTTAGTTTAACTCGAAATCCACAGTAATGAGAGTTCATTTGAATATCACCATATCCTATTTCAAAGACTTTAGTAGAAGGGATTTAACCCTGGCTACTTTAACTTTCCCTGAATCATCTGATGTGTTGTTGGTATCTGGTGCAGTGGTGATTATTGCGTTATTCTGTGCTTTGCGATGCGTGCTGATCTACTGAACGGTCGGGCTGAGCAGCAATCCAGCGGTGGCTCACATGGTAAGTACCTCTAATTACTGTGCTCTGGTTCACTCTGAGAGGCTCTCCATTACCGCGGCTACAGCACCACGTCCGCCGCAGTACAAGGATGGAGCACTCATCGCTCTGCTCCATCCAGCTCTCCATCCCTCCCTATCTGGGGTTGCCTCCCTCACTCTCTCTCTCTACTTGACTCTCTACCTCCCACCTCCCTCTCTCCTTCACCCTCTTTGCTGTAGGTCTCCGCCACGCTTAATGTGGAATGAGTCTCCCCACCCCGTCCTAGCGCCATACTGTAGCTGGAACGCACCGCGCGCCCGCTGATGGAACAAAATTCTGTACGGCTGCACATTTTTCTTTGGACGGAAATATCGTCTCCACGCTGCTCTCTGGCTGCGGTGTGAAGCCAGATGGCTCTGCACCAACCCAGGGATAAGCAGGCCTCTTACAAAGCGTTACATT
Organism: Umbra pygmaea; assembly: GCA_016801145.1. NCBI lineage: Eukaryota > Metazoa > Chordata > Actinopteri > Esociformes > Umbridae > Umbra > Umbra pygmaea. Next base: position 24,438 of record JACXGM010001472.1, read on the forward strand.
CATTCCCATGCAGCATCCCAGGGCGGTGTTGTTGTGTACACTCTGGAGCAACGGCAGCACATTTACAGCAGCTGTGGCAGCCGGGGAGGGCGAGCGGGTACGGGGGGTGTATTTGCAGTGGTGGGTGTCTGGACACAGATAGAGGGCGAGACAGACAGCAAGAGATTCTGATAGGAATGGGTAGATGATTGAAAGGAAGGTAGGGAGGCTTATTTATCGTGTGTGAGCTTGTGTGTGAGTGTGTAATGGCAGGAGAAGAGACTCCCATCAACCTACCACCCCATCCGCTGGCCCGGGACTCAGTAATTCTAGATTAAATGACATCAGGTCTCCCGGCAGTGAATGATGGAGTGAGGCGATAGCGATGTGTGCAGGATGGAGCTCGTGAAATGGTCCAGAGAATCCAACCCGCTCACAGATACGAGAGGAGACGAGCTCTATTCGTTTCCATTATCTTCAAACAATCTGTTGCCGCCACGGCTATGCCAGCTTCATTTTTTGTGCCAATCGACGCTCAGGCTATGTTTTTCTTTCAAAGTTGATGCGAGGATTGCTTGAGAGTATTTGTTGTTTGTACTTAGTTCTCCTGAATTACATTCCAGTTCATGCTGACATACAATGGGGGGGGCGTTTTTGTTTAGAATTTCTGACATACTTTTCAACGGTCATGATTAAAATGTGGTCTTGTTTGGAAGTGGAACTGAATAGAACAATAATACAACAAATTATTTGGAATTTTAAATTGTTCTGCTCTTTGTTCTGTTAATCTGTTAATGTATTTTCCACCGCAAACAAACACTTTTCACGTCACATTTGATTTCACTTGTTATAGTTCTTTTCATTGTTTCTTACTTTTAATAATATAGCTATTTTATTTAAGGGTGGAACTTGCTAATTAGTTCCTAAAATGAAGTATTGTAAGGATTGTATCTAAGGAATAATACAATATATTTCATTTCAGTATTTTGATAAATTGGTCATTTGGGGATTTTAAAACAGTATTTTGTCATTATAATATATGCTAAATCGCTGACAATGTGGGAGGCGGGCTGGCGAAGTGGTGTAGCCGCTACTCATGGTGTTAAAGAGGGAACTGAGCGCTTCAATATTTCATCTTGAATCATTTCCGATTCTTTAAAGAGAGAGAGTCGGCTGTCAGCAAAGCTCTGTTCCCCACTGGTAAGGAGGAGGGGTGGGGGGGGGTGTTGAAGGCGAGCATAAGCAATTTAATCCCCAGCATATTCATATTCACAGGTTTTGAAATGCTGAGGAGCTTCCCCCTTCCAACAATTTGCTTTTGAATTAAATGAGTGTGTACAGTGACTAATCAGGGTCGCACCACTGATATTATCTTGTGTGGGCTGTGAGCTCCATGTCAAACAATAGAGATCACACTTTTGTTTACATAATTCATAGCTAGGAAATCTCTGCAGCAGCATCTCCAGACACACTGTTTCTTCCCTCTGCTCATTTCCCCACAGTCTTGCCCCAGATTCCCGGTTCTGATTGTGAAGTTTACAATCGCTGTGTGTATTCTGGAATTCCAGTCTCTGTTTGGGCAAACAGAAGGATTAGTTTGAATCACGCCAAAACTCTAGCTTCAGTAGGAGGACGATTAAGAATTAAATCCCATGACATCACTTATGACTGCGTGTAGGGAGATAACAGGCCTCCTCAGCCCTCCATCTGGTAGGAATTTAGTTATGGTCACTGGTCAGAAACGGCCCATCTGCGACACTTTACTCTCTCCGTTATGTTCTAGCAGAAGTCAAGATGGAACATGTGAAATTAAGTTCTGATCTATATTAAGTGAACAGTAAATAACTGCCTGAAATCTAGCATGCACTTCTGCCACTCTGGTCTGTCTGATAGTCAAAACCATAGGAAAGATTTATTCTTCAATATTCAGTTCTACCTCCTGATATGAGCAGGAATCAGAATTAAGCGAGTCACCGGAATCAGGATGCTCTCAAAGAGGCAGAGAAATCTAAGCCAGACTATTTCGACTTCAGCTAAAAGTTCACTAAAGGCTCTATTTTAGTGAGCGTAGCAGGAAACACATATATGTGACACACGACGCAGGCGAGAAAATGACGAAACAGACAAATTATAGGATAGATGGACTTACCAAGTTCTTGTTGCCATTTTTGCTGAGGGGACCACGGAAAACTCCCTTGATGTTCCTGAAGTGACCGTTGCTGAGGTGTGTGGAGCTAATGACAATGTAGTAACAAGCCATGGCATGAGCTGGGGCTTCCAGACAAACAGTTGTGGCTGAAATTACGACAAGAATTAAGGATCTCTAGAAAGTGACAGGACCTGTACTAAAAGTCATTTGACAAGACAAATGTGCTATCAGACCCCACCACCTGTGTTCACAGAAATTCAACACAAGAAGCAGTAAAGTCTTGGCCCTAACAGTCAGGTGGTAGATTGACAAAACCTGTGCCGAAGTCCTTTGAAAGTGGAAACATGCACCAACAGTCAAGACATTTCAGAAGTCTCAGACTCTGATGAGCTGTACATATGTCCTGCTAAGTGTCCATGCCCCAGTCTGGCTCTGGTCACAACACAAGTGTCAGTTCTTCAGTCAAAGGGTTGATTAGATATGGGCTTCCTTAACTGGCAGAGCACCAGTCCGGGAGCATCACAACGTAGCTCAAGTCAGTGTGCCATATCCTCAGAGCCTCTTCAGAGCTTTGTTGTAGTGCTGGCTCTGTCTCCGTCCTCTGGCTCTCCACCGAGCACCACTGCTCCACGGAGCTTCAGCAACAGCAAGAACAACCACAGCAGCTGTTCGACTCCAGTCTGTAGCTTTGTAGCGCAAGTCCAAACCTCCGATTCCGATGTGCCGGACTTCAGGGCGCTTCTGCTGTCCCTCTCTGATTGTTGGTCTAAGCGCAGGATGGTTATGGAGAAGATGCTGCGCGCTAGCGTTAGCGAGGGAGGCTTGCCTCAGCAGCAGACCTAGGCATGGTGTTACAGTGTTTGCGGTTTGTCTGTCCAGCGCTCCGAGCCAATGGAAGAGAGACGCTTGATGATGAGGGGAGAGAGTGCTCTGTCACAAACCGCCTGCCCTCCCGCGTGCCTATCGCTCTCTCGCTCTTTCTCTCTCGTTCGACTGACTCAGCCTCCGTTCCCCAGCCAACCAGGATTCAGCAGTATCTCTCCGCGATTCACTTTCCTCACGCGCACACACACATACACACACACACCCACCCACATAAACGCACATCCCTCCCTCTCACTCACTAGTGCGCTCAACCGCCATCCTCACACTCGCACCCTCTCCCTCTCTCTCTCCCTCTCTCTCTCCCTCATCTCTCTCTCATCCCGTTGTAAGGGGCGGAAGCAGCAGACCAGGAGGATCAGGTGAAAGTGGGACTGAAGATGCTCGCTGAGGATCGCAGAAATGCTTCGGAGAATGCATGTAATATTAATCTTATATTATGTTAATCTGTAGAGATCTACTCTACTTACAATTGTGCTGTAAATAGTAAGGAGCTGTGCACGCCTATCCTGGCTAATAGCCGTTTTATCCCAACAGGAGCCCAGAGCACTGTATACTGTAGCTATTAAAATGTGATTATCATATATATACATTCATGTTCAACGTTCTACAAATCATGCACATTTATGTTGTAAAATTGTGATTACCAGAAGTCTCATTTTGTCCTGATGTCCAGATTGGAATATATTTTTTCATCTTTGGTTCTGAAAATCTTTTCCAGTGGAGAAAACAGGAAACTGGGAAGGTCACTGGAATTTTGCAATGCCAATGGCCTCTGGTTATTTTAATTATTTTTAAGATTTAGAAATTTCAAGAAATTGCATGTGCTTATCAAGATGCATGGATAATGGAGAGGTGTGCCATTTTGGTCAGAAGTGTTGCCGAAGAGCTGGTCTCTCACATTTAAAGAACCAATAACTGGTAACTAAGCAACACTTTTTCAATGTGCTTGCCTGAAAGCATAGCACTCCTTTAGAAATTGATCATATTTATTATTAGTCCACGTTTTTCTGTCAGTCAAAAACTTTAAGACCGCAAAAACAAGGCCAAAACAACTAAAAATGTCCTTATACTTATTGCTTTAAAAAGAAAACGATGTCTTGAAAATGTTGTAATAATTCTGTCATGTCAATGTATTGCTATTACCATGGAAACAAATTCTGTGGAAATAATTACTCTTCAATCGATTAGGCTATGAATTCAATCTTTGAAACAGGAATAATGTTTTGTGTACAGTATATATTCCATTTATACATGCAATACTATTTAGAACTCTAATATATTTAAATATGTTGTTGAAATGTATTAGCTACCAAAATTAAAACTTAAAAAGATAGCACAAAAAAATGTATACTACTTATACATGTCAAACCAAATTTGCATGAATGCCAATGAATTTAATGGGCCATAAACTTACCTCATATCTAGTCTTCAAACATAATTGGAGCAATAAACAATAAAAAGTGCTGCTAGTCTCAAAGAAATTGGGATATATCTTTGGAGAAAATGTAAATAAATAAAGATACTACTTTCAATGATGATAGAACACACTGGCGGATGGACCTGAAAAGTATAAAAAACATTTTCTGGCTTGGTTTTATACCACAGAAGAAAATTATTTAACATCTAAACCAAGCTAGATAGTTGTCATCTACAGATGGATGACAAATTAAAGGAAAAACCAACATTAAGTCATTGAATAAGTTATTGGGCCACCATGAGCCACCAGAAGCGATTAAATATGCTTTGTTATGGATTGATCACTAAGAATAACTTTGTAATTATTTGCAATGACATTTCCCTCGAATGGGAAAAGTGGACCAAACCATGCCAGGAAAATATGCCCCCTGGCATCTGCATTCATTATGTTCCTGCACTCATTTATTCAGGTTTTTCCTCTAATTTGTCACCCATCTGTAGCCGTCTGTAGCTCCTTTGAAATCCCATTACTTAGCTTATTGATGATTTAGTACTCAGTCTAGCAAACTATAACGAGCCAGTAAAAACCCATATAATTACACTAATCCAGCAACAAAATATATAAATATAAATAAAATACAGCCTATGAAAATAATTTTGCTACCATTGCTATGACTACTATTATAACTGATTCTATTACCTCTAGCCCACTGCTATTTTTTCTTTTCACACTGTTAATGCTGTAGTTCTAGAAAGCACATCATATCAGGTGGAATTACCTGCTTACACATTTAAAGTCATAAGCACTCTGGCATAAGCAAAATACCTTGATGTATGGGAAAACGATGACATAAAGTTGTTGTGCAGTTCTTCAATGCCTTGTTGTGAATGATGGGTTATAATGGACTGTAAATTGAAAGTACATATTGCATGAACATTGATGAACCTCACAATATCACATGGGCCACATAAGCCAGGCGAGTTAATTTTGGATCGGTCCTAGAATGCATCCCTGAGGAATGCCCAAAACAAACACACTTATAAACAATCAATATGGGTAGAGATATGTGAAAGTCTAATGAAAAAATTCCTCATGCATGTCTGGGTTTACAGTATTACAGTCTTTGCTACAAATCATTCAACTTAAATATATTTTAACAAAACACTATACTTTTAGACATGTATACAGTGTGATATGGGATACATTCATTATCCGCACTAATGAAATTAGAGGGGATACAGTAGGACGGTCTCTGTGCGGTCTTACATGCGTTTATTCACGTGTAAACTATATGGCCAAAAGTATGTGGACACCTAACAATCTATAAGCTTTTTGGATATCCCATTCCAAAACCATACATAAAGTTGTCTTCCATTTTGCGGCTATAACTGGCTCTCTTCTGGGAGGGCTTTCCACAAAATTTTGGAGTGAGTCTGTAGGAATTTGTGCCCATATATGTTCCAATTCATCCCAAAAGTGTTCAGTGGGGTAGAGTTCAGGGCTCTCAAGTTCCCTCAAGTTCCTCCAGACGAAACTCATCAAACATGTCTTTATGGCTTTTTGCACAGGGCCACAGACATTCTGGAGCAGGAACGGTCTTTCCCCAAAATGTTTCCACAAAGTTGGAAGAACCCAATTGTCTAAAATTTATTTGTTTCCTGTAGCATTAAGTGTCCAGATACTTCTGGTTATATAGTTGATGTCACTGCTATGCTAAGCTATGCAAAGCATTTATGCCCAAACGAATGTAAAAGACACAACTTGTTGTTGACAACCAACATTTTTATAATTTCATTGATTAGCATATGCAGACACCTAGTAAATACACTAATGTGTACTTGTATACATGTTTTAGTTTGTATTGGCTCAGTAACTAACCTTCTGCCATAGCTCATCAGTAGCACTGCAGACTGAAACTGAAAGTGGGCGGTTTGTACCGCATCAGATCTATACGCTATATTTGTTTGGAAATGCGCCTATTCATTCAACACAAGAGTGCAGTCTTCTAAACACCTCTGTATAACTCAATATCAACATATGTGCTTGCACAGTTTTATTCTGGTAATTCACTGATGATTATTAATCTCTGCCACAACACAACTGATGAGTGGTAGTCACTGAATCTGAGAGTTGCTGGATTGAATCCGGACTGCTTACTCATCTGAAACAACACTAGTTTATTTCTAATCTTTAAAACAAGTATTTACTATTTAACAAAATGTAAATCTGTAGTGGGGGCTATCCTCTCTGTTTTATTAACTGTTACTCTAGAAGATTGAAATACATTTCCTCATGATCAGCAAATGAATACTGATAGGTTGGGACAAAATGTATAGTGATAGGTTGTTTCTTTGATGTGTTTCATTGTTATGGAGTAGATCAGTTGATCACAGGAGCTTTGCACCTCAACGTATTAAATATGAATTAGAAAAACGGATACAGTGAATTAACTGAGGAACCAATCTTAATAAGGCTCATGAACCTACACTGAAACCATACAATCACAAATCATTCATTATTCATTCAATTGCTTTTATTGACCAACAGATCATTATCTTTACGACATGCCATCCAAGCCACACCTCTGGTGAAACCACAATATGCATTTCCCATAAAAACAACTCAATCATTGCTGCCTGAACCCAATCTGTAAAAAAAACTAAAAAGAAACCAACATACAGGCATGGGAAACCAAGGCAACAAGTTAAATGGACCGAAGAGTGGGATTTGATTCCCTGTAAGGTCAAAAGCTTTCAGTTGAGTGATAAAAACAGAAATCTGCACTAGACAGTATCCAAGCGTTTACTATTAGGCAACGTCACAAATCCCAGCCTATCCACTATGTACTACATTACATTAGAAAAGGGCTTATAGAGATCAGCCCATAAAGTAGAGACAGGCAGTGGTCCATTTGTGCTGCACCAAGCGCGAGGCATGACATCCGCTGCTCAAGCTGAGTGGCTATGCTAATGACAAGAGGAAAACAACGAGGAAAGTAATTAAAACTTGGCCACATACATTTGAGTTTTTTGCGTCAGGCAGAACAGTGCTTTGAGTCGAGTGCATAGAGTGCCTGGTTCCCAAATTGCAAGGCTGCTACTTTTAGCAAGCATGAGGAGAGCAGGTGAGAAACCAACATGAATGTACCGGATCTGCCTGTTAGATCTAATTGGTTGCCTCAATGTTGAGGAAAGAGATTACATTTAAAATGGGCTGCATTCCCTGGGATAGCATTTGACGGACATTAGTGCTAAACGTAACCCTTATTCTTTACCCTAAACATGTACTCACTTTAAACTTAAAGAAGAATTCCAGGCAACTTTCAACACGTAGCTGTGTTGTTAGGAAATTTGGAGTTCTGTCAGTAACGAGACAAACTAACAATCTGTGTTGCCTACACTGTGTTATCCTCCTGCTCCAGTTTACACCCGTTACATCGAATTCGGGGGAGGTTTTAATACAAGTTTTTAGCCTCTTAACATGTTCGAAATGTCATTACAAGTGCATAACCATGTGCAGTGATTCCTTCAGAATGAACACAGTGATCTGCCTGCAGTAGATGTGAAAGAAATGCAAATAAGTTTTGATAAATCAGCCAGTGCACATACCTCTGTGTATTTCTTGTTTTCCGGTAAAGTCCACTCTAGTTGATTATCGAACTCATACAATCCAATATTCCAAAATGTATTTTTTTCCCCCAAAAGAATTGCTGTGTTTATGTCCATAGACTACTGTATGTAGCAACATTGATCGGTCGTAACCTGACACCACTACTTTGCCTTCACAGCTCCAACAGTTCAAGAGTTATTGTGGATGCGCATAGCTAACTATGCAACAGTGGAGACTCACCGCAAAATCAGACAGGACCTGGAATAGTGTACAGACAGAGCTTGGAGTTAGATCAGGAGGAATTTGAGAAAATGGTTTGTGCCTTTCCAAATTGTAGGAAACCAAATGAAGAGATATTTGTGCTTGAGCTTTCACCGTCTACCCCTCCACAACCGGGATACTTTACAGTTGTGGCTGGTTGCACTTCAGCTTGATGTGCAAACTCCCCTGCCAACTATGGACATAACCACAACAAATAGTTTTTGTGGAAAGAATACGTCTTGGAGTATTGGATTGTATGAGTTTGACGATCGACTAGTGTGGAATTCACTGGAAAAAAACAGAGGTATGTGCACTGGCTGATTTATCACAACTTATTTGTATTTCTACCATATTTACTGCAGTCAGATTTGCTGTGTTCACTTTGAAGGAATCACTGCACATGGCTATGCACTTGTAATTACACAGGCTAAAATCACATTTTAAAACTTGCCCTGTTTCAGCATAACGGTTGTGTAAACTGGAGCAGGAGGATAACACGGTGTAGGCAACACAGATTGTTTGAGTTTGTCTTGCTACTGACAGCACTCCAAACTTCCTAACAACACAGCTACATGTTGAAATCACCCGGAATTCTGCTTTAATCACAAACTAACACTAACGATACTTCTTACCTTAAAGCTGCAGTGCAGAACTCTTACATATAAATTAACGTCCATTACACTCCAGCCCTTGCCAAACCAGTTCACACACTGTTGATTAAGCATATGGCCGCCCGGTCAATCGCTCTCTATTTGGCATTAAACAGTGTTTTTAAATTTAGTGTCTGGTGCAACATTCCAGGGCCCGTATTCATAAAGATTCTAAGAATCCTCTTAGAAAACTCCTAATTTATCTTAAAAACTTTTACGTAGGAGTCTTAGTTTAAGAACGATTCCAGAACGATCTAACAGCAACTCTGAGCAAGGAAAAGACAAAAACTGTAATCTTAGTGAGGAGGCGGGGCTGACCCCGTTGCTATGTATGACACAATCTTTTGAAGACTGTGATTGGTTGGTTGTCCAAGAAGGAAAGAACTGAGCGATTTTAAGTATTCAGTGAAACTGTCACGGATTTAGAAGTTAAGGATCCGTGGCAGTTTCACAGAATTTTCGGCCATTCCGTGAAACTGCCACAGAGTTTGATGTTAAGTGTCCGTGGTAGTATCACGTATTTCGGAGATCACGTTGAATAATTCGAATGTGGGTTCCATCAATTACTCCGACAACAAGGCTGCTATATTCATAAATGCAGTTTTTTATGCCTGCATTGTGGGTATGTCCAGTGAAAAGGAAATGCACTGCGAGACAATAAGAGGTTCTGAAAGTGCTGTAATTGTTTGTGTGATCACTCTGCTTACAGAAGGTTGTGACAGACCCAAATCATCACTGCTACATTGTTGCATTTTCCCAGTTGCCAAATATCTTAATGTAGTGATTACTTTCATTTCTGGCACTATGACATTTCTGCGGTGTTTCGGAGATGTTAGCGTGTCTCTAATAAGATCGGTAACAAACATGATCCCTGCACAAGCTAATCTATAGCGTCTTATTGACTCACTGTCATCCATTGTCTGCAACACATTTCTTCTCCCTCTTCGTAATTCCGCCATTTTCTCCTCTACTGAAGGAACTCTTAAGCCTCTTAAAAGTCCTCGTCTGTACTCCTACCAATTTTGGCCTTAGGACCTCTTTTGAGAGTTAAGATGCTTTCTGAATTACTTTTTTCTTTACTAGGATTTTTTTTTAATGTTAAGAGTAAACGCCCACGTTTCTAAGAATTTTCTTAGAATTTTCTCATTAGGAGCTACTTTTTGCATTAAAATTCTTTATGAATACGGGCCCTGGGCTGGAGCACAAGTAGTGATGTGTTTTATGTTACCCAGTAATGATTGGTTTACCAGAGCGGAAGAGGGGAGGAGCTGTTGTGAAGGAAGGAGGGGCTAACATTACAGGAACTAGGAGTATGCTGTAAAATGCTGCAGAAAAACCCAAAAAGTATCTAAGAAAGAAATCTGATGCTCCACATGAAAAGTAAATCAGCGTTCAGATGAAGGATTACAGTCTAAAAGGCCATCTAAACTCACGTCGACAGTGTTTGTGTATTTACTCACACTGCCAGAAGGGGGAGACAGAATATCCGCACTTCAGCTTTAACTTTGGTTTCAGTTTAGACCAATGAAAATGCCCAAAATATTCAGCTGAACAAGAACAGTTTCAGCCGTGACTTCACTGAAGATAGACCACGTGCATATGTACATACCAGCTGAGTTGTTTTTACCTGCATACCACATTAGCTTCAGCTGTCAGGTGCGTATGGCTGTAGGATTGTAGCACCACGAACATTTACACACTCTTCTCTCACTCTATTTAGTAATTCTTTCTTTCAGAAACATTTACACACTCTTCTCTCACTCTATTTAATAATTCTTTCTTTCAGAAACATTTACACACTCTTCTCTCACTCTATTTAATACTTCTTTCATTCAGGAACATTTACACACTCTTCTTTTACTCTATTTAATAGAACATTTACACACTCTTCTCTCACTCTATTTAATACTTCTTTCTTTCAGGAACATTTACACACTCTTCTTTCACTCTATTTGATAGAACATTTACACACTCTTCTCTCACTCTATTTAATAGAACATTTACACACTCTTCTCTCACTCTATTTAATAATTCTTTCTTTCAGAAACATTTACACACTCTTCTCTCACTCTATTTAATACTTCTTTCTTTCTGGAACATTTACACACTCTTCTTTCACTCTATTTAATAGAACATTTACACATTCGTCTCTCACTCTATTTAATAATTCTTTCTTTCAGGAACATTTACACACTCTTCTCTCACTCTATTTAATAATTATTTCTATCAGGAACATTTACACACTCTTCTCTCACTCTATTTAATAATTCTTTCTTTCAGAAACATTAACACACTCTTCTCTCACTCTATTTAATAATTATTTCTTTCTGGAACATTTACACACTCTTCTCTTACTCTATTTAATAGAACATTTACACACTCTTCTCTCACTCTATTTAATAATTCTTTCTTTCAGAAACATTTAAACACTCTTCTCTCACTCTATTTAAAACTTATTTCTTTCAGAAACATTTAATCACTCTTCTTTCACTCTATTTATTACTTCTTTCTTTCAGGAACATTTACACACTCTTCTTTTACTCTATTTATTACTTCTTTCTTTCAGGAACATTTACACACTATTCTCTCACTCTATTTAATACTACTTTCTTTCATAATATGACACAAACTGCTCTCCAAAATTCTATGTAAGTGTTTGGAGTAAAAAATGCTTTATCCTCCTTAAAAAGGAACACTGCCATTATTATTATTTTAATAATATTTATTATTATTATCATCATGATTGGCATCAGATGGCTCATTGTTTACAGTGCCAGACTTGTAGTCAAACGTTTGCTAGTTTGATTCCCAAAGGCACTTTACCCTAAGTTGCTTGATGAGGATGTCCCTGTACCTACTGTAAGTTGCTCTAGATAAGAAGGTCTGCAAATTGACAAAAATGTAAAAGTGTAAATCATTATTATTATTATATTACTGTTATTAGAAAAGAAGATAATAATAATCTATAGTATATCAATTAAGGATTATGTTTGGAATTATTAATTTAATACACATAAACGTTTCATCAAAGGTCTAATAGTTATATACAGTATAATACATATTAAATAGATGGTATGTAAATGTGCAGGTATCTGAAAAAAAGTAGCTGATAATAACAAACATAAAATAAAATATTTTATGCCATTACGTACCATGAAACAGAGATAGAGAACTTTGAAACTGGGCCAAGCTCTTTGTTTGGCAATCATGACTTATCCTAATCTCCCCATTTTAGTTGCCGAGTTAATTGATTCATTAGTTAAAAGGAAAATTCATTGAGATTAACCAATTAGACTAAATGGATGGGTCCATTTGGTCAGGTCCACACATATTGGAGAAATCGTCATTCCTAAACCAATTTTAGAGTCAGCACATGAATGAACATCGGCGTTACCGATTGCTGAGCTGCAATTCAATAACACAACAGTAATTACTTTACCCTTTAGACAAAAATATCGATCACGATACACCACTCTCTGCAAAACTCAATATTAAGGCTAGATATATCTAAGACTTTTCGGCATTGATACTTGTCAGGCAGAGGCTTGTCTTTGTTACCTCTAGCCTAAGCCTGTTGTATTAGCACCCCCTAACCTACCCACGCTCTGGACACTGGAGGGTAGCTGGCATCAATTTCCGAGGTGCAACCTACCCCCAATGTTCCCTTGAGCAAAACAGTTAACCCTGATATGTGCTAATTGGGTGCTGCTGTGTAGCTGCCCTCTGCAACCTATTTTGGGTGTGTGTTAGAGGGGTTGGGTTACAACCAAAGACCAGACAGGTGCGGACCAACCAATTAGAAGACAACCTTATTTCCCCACCACTCTTCTGTACCCCTGTCAGCCGTATACCAAACGTATCTCTCTCCTTGTCATTACAATCCTCAGATAGAAGCCATTTGGTTAGCCTTCTGTAGCTTCCACGGCAACGGTAAACTGCAAAGGTGGATGCTAAAAATATTCAGTTGGTGAATTGGGAAAGAAGCAGCAGACATCAAACCATAGCTCTCTGCGTGTGAGAAATCATCTAGACAGCTCCTCACAGGGCACGAGAACATTTCAAGTCATATGGGGTCATCGATTTGGGATCAATGACAAGGGGATTGGGATAATGAAAGCTGCTGGATTCCAGTGCGCTTTGTCTTCCAAATGTAAACGTAAAATGGTAAAATGCACTGACGCTTCAAATGCATGCCAATGAAATCTACGGTAAATGAATCCACATGCATCCCAAGTGAGACACTATTCCCTTTGTAGTGCGCTACAAACCAGGGCCCTGGACAATGTAGTGCACTATAAGGGTAGTAGGGAGTCTTTTGGGATGCAGTATATGTGCCTTGTCAAGACGAACCTCCCTGATAGTCAGGAATTAGACTTTCATTGAACACAGCTGAGTGAACGCTAGTGTTATTCCCTAAAATATTAAATTTAAGAACAGATGACAGATATTCAGATTCAGGTGATCTTTTATTTCGTTGAGCACATTTGAAAAATTACAAAAACTGTTTATTTATTTATGGGACTAGTGGCTGTAAGGTCCTGGCCATTCAGAATATATCTGGGGCACATCATGATTTCATTTCGATTGTCGTTAACTAAAATGAAGTTCTCAAATCATTGATATGTTGAGGCAGTTCTAATTAAAAGACATTTACAGACAAACAAACACAAATACAATCTCCTATGACAATTGAAAAAAGGAATGACAGATACATTTCCTTGATAGGGCCATCTTGGCAGGAACCGAAAGGAGCTGTGATCTGAGGAAAACATACAGTATGAATACAGCTTGTCCTGTGATCTGAGGAAAAAATACAGTATGAATAATACTGTCGTGTCGAAACCCACTTTTGCTAGTTTTACGGCGGAAAAAAGGGTCCATGCGCCAGGCACATGGTTTAAAAGGGTTGTACTAAGTGTCTTCATTAATTCATTGGTGTGTTTTGGGCGTAACATGCAATAATCCAATCAGAGTGTCATCTCCCATTTCCTGTAAGAGCCAGGCGCGTTTGTACCTTGGCACATTGCTGTTATGATGGCGGATTTTGCACTGTAATCTTTTGCATATTAGTGTGCTGCTGCGCTTCCCTATGTGTGCAACAAGCATAGTGTGCACACGCTGTGAATACGCCTAGGGGAATTTGACAAATTTTCTGTTAAAATAACAATGACTATTGACTGATCAGGTTTTTGTTGGTCAATGGCGCGATCACTTTCTGATGCTTCAAGTTAGCAATACACCCAGAATTATCCTGAACATACCTCCCTGTTAGACCAGCACACCCATGGGCGCAAAGATGGGCACAGGGGCATTTAAATTACGCAGGCACTGGATGGGAAATTGACAACTGCGTCGGTCCTAAACTAGCAAAGACACTTTCGTTCAGGATTTGCGCTGTGTTGTGCTGGGTGCAAGCTAGGGCCCTCAAAACCACTTCCACTCCATTTTTTCATTGCAACCCTCTAATCGGGACCTTCGACACCAGGAGCCTCATTTATAAAAGCTTGCGGTAGATTTGCGTTAGAAGTGCCGTACGGACGAAATATAGGACGTACGTACGCAAAGAAATATTCAGATTTATAAAACCGTGCGCACGCACGTCCTACGGCGTTTTCCCTTTATAAATAACAACCAACTCTAAATGTGGCGCAGCTTCTGCAGCTGCATGTCACGCCCATAATTGCCCCTAAATAGTCAGTGAAACGCCCCAAAATGAATATTCATTGATTGAGAAATCATGGCAAACAGAGAGAGGAAAACCAAAAAAAGAAACTTCACTCAATGTGAAGTAGAAATGATTTTTGGCGAGGTGTAAAAGAGGAGGAAAATGTTTTTTGAAGAAAACAGTGTGGCCGTTACTAATGTTAAAAAAGCGTTGGAGTGGCAAAAGTTTGCAGACACTGTGAATACTGCAGTCTGAGAGTCGGACCATGGGCGAAATAAAAAAAGTGGTCAGACATCGACGTCAATTTTAAAAAAGCGTCTAGCGCTTCATCGTGAAAGTCTGCCACGGTTGGGGGGAGATTAGTTAAATTACTGAGCAACATGTCTGCATCATAAATTATTTGGATATTAATGGAATGAAAATGCTTACGATTAATGACAGCAAATTCGGTGCCCTTATGTTAACATGAGTGCAGTCAATAGCACTGATACATTTGGGAAACCGGACATAGCTGCAAATTGTGCTTTTGTGTATGCCTGTTCACCCGCACTGTACAGACACTTCATGTAGGCTAATTATGCGACAAGCCTATTATACCTAACACGTCTGGTATAACCCAGCTAGGGTTGGCTGAGATAACCCTGACCTGTCAGCCAACTCCCTGTGGAAAGTGCCAGTCGCCAGAAATCCTATTATTATGAAAGGTGCCACTAAATAAAATGCACTATTAGGCTATTATTATTATTATTATCTTCAAACAGCGCAAGATCAGCCATTGTGCGTCAAAACGCATTGCGTTGGAATGGCTTTTTATAACCATCCATTTGACTGTATCTGATAATCTACATATCTCGGTATTAATCTAATTGTAAATGGGAAATAGTTCTGCGTAAATTGAATTTTTTGCACCTTTCAAAATGGTTAAGACATGCGTCACGATGGAACACATTTAAAGGTACAATATGTAATATCAATCAAAACAATAACAAAATACATACTTTGCATTGAAAGAAAACATAACTATACATATATTATATATATTTCTTAGTTGTGTACTTACATTATCCTAAATGTTTCCACCAACTTTCAAATCCAGAGAAATTTGAAATTTAATTTGAAGACACGGGACGTTTCTTTTTGTCGCCCGTCAATGACGTCATATAATATAGTTGCTCTAAGTTCCACGGAACCGCCAAACGTAACGTGAATAAAGTTATAATATTTTTAACAATACATTACTTTGTCAGTGAACATTTTTTTCTGCCGGAGACGCTAGATTGGAAGGTTGTCATTGACGACGATAACAAAACCCATGATCCCACGCAACCTCCCGACGTCATCCAAGTACATCTTTTGCTATTGTTTTGATTGAGAGCCCCCTGGTGGCCAAAAATTACATATTGCACGTTTAAAAATGAAACAAACTAAACGCATATAAATGAACATTATGATTCTGTAGCTGATGACGACATATACTATGAAAACTACTTTACCCAATGGACAATAATTACTATTTATTATCTATTTATCTATCTATCGATCTATATATATATATCTATATATCTATCATAATCTATTCGTCTTTCTGCTCCGCCAGACAGAGACATCGACAAGAATATCAGTTTTAAACATGATTTTGTTCTGTTTACCGTATTATTTATGATGATGAATTACATAACATGCCAATATAATTACAGAACATATTTCAGTGTTCTTTTTCCAAATGTGTCTTTATTTGCATTTACGTTGACTACAATCTTGTTTCATTTTACTTGTATTTCACCACAGGCTGTTGATTTTGAGAATGGCTTTGTGAAAAGTTCATATTATTAATGAGAGCCAGTGTTTCAATTTCGTTTAGCTACACAACGGTCTGCAGTTTTAGACAGCTTCACGTGTTTCACCCATCTGCCAGCGATGTCGCCATTTCTCATTTCACGCGTTTTTTTTGCGTACGCATAGGTCAGAGTTGCCGTGAAGGACCACACATTTTCCCATCTAGTTTGCTTTTTATGAATCCCAATTATTGCGCAGAGAGCTGCGTACGTCTTCTTTGTGCGTATGCCACGTTTATAAATGAGGCCCCAGGTGAGTGCAATTACTGATGAGGTAGAATCCAGCAAGATCTCGACCCGTAGGTTTAGAGATAAAGACCCGTAGCGTAATAATTATGAAAGGTAGAAAATAATAGAAACATGCACATATTCCAATGTATTTAGCCAAGTTTTTATTAGTTCATTTCTGAAGCTCAAACTGCATTAACAATTCCTCGGGCCTACAAAATAACCCATAAATAACCCTTCAACTGAAAGTTTTCGACTGAAAGCATTCTGGCAAATATAGGACATTGTGTAAAAACTGTTGGCACACTAGCCACTGGATTGGTTGACTAAATTCAGATATCGCTAGGCTAAGACACGCCCTCCCTTGGTAGTGAGCACCACATTACCGATAGAGACCCCCCATGCATTTGCAAGTGTGTATATGCTTGCTCCATAGTAGCAGTCATGTTGGATGCTAACACGTAAACCAATGGCCAGATACATCACCCAAGGGTTTATACTGTAAAGCTTCCAGCTCAACGTGCTTGTCAAGTTCCTGTAGTGTACCCAAATTCATGTCTTGGAAGATGCCAAATTCAACACGGGTTCAAATGTAATTAAGAGAATCCAATCAATAGTTTTTGCTAATTTTGGAACTTAAATGTTCTAGGTCTGTGTTTTCTAACTTAATTCCCAGACATTTCCGCCCAGACGTTTTGGTGGACATTTATTTGAAATGTGGCCTTCAGTAGTCTACCAATAGCCATTGGCACAATCACTAAACTTGACCTGTCAATCATCCAGTACACCATCCCCCATATGTCCTACAGTATGTAAAGCTGTTTATAGACTGTTGAATCTTGGAGGCACACCCCGTAGTGTTATTATTTTGAAAATTTAAATGCTGACAAAGTCCCTCCTTTAAGGCCAACTTTGAGTGGAAGCTGTTCCAGGCTCATATCTGCTTTTAGATGAGGTTTATGTTTATCAAGAGGAACAATTGGTATTGCCACAATTAAATGCAACCCTATCTCTTGGAAATGTACAGCATGTCTATGGGCCAAATGGCTGCTTTTCCAAAGTAAAAAAAGTGAAATGTATGATTTATCTAAAACAGCAGAACTAATGCTGGTTGTTATCTCAAGCATGCTGCTGTTTAATGACAGATCTACGGAGCCATTCATGTTTTATTTAATCTGTCCACGAGAGATTAGCCTGTGAATTACAAGTTCTATTTAGAGTTAGAACATAGTTTAAAATACAAAGAGACTTGTATAAGACATTGTCGTCATGTTTCCCACTGGACACCAGACAGGGTTGACCTGTGTAGACACAAGGGTAAACATAAGAAAACAAGTTGTTGTTGTTGTTGTAGATAGAATACCTGCCGAGAAACAGCTGTGTTAGGGAACAGAATGTGCTTTTCTAGCCCTACTTTTCCTATCTCTCCTACTGATCTGAATAAACTAACCTTATTAGCATATATATAGTGCTGCCCTCTGTGCCTCCAAGCAGAGATGCTGATCTGATGTCTGCGTCTCAAATGGAAAGATGCTCTCTGTCATGGGCACTACGTTGGAGTGGTCTATCAAAGTGCTCTGTTTAGAATAGGGTGTAAATTGGGACATTGTGCTTTTTGTTGAAATGCCTCAAAACTGTTCTGAGTTGAATTTGACGGCTCGCAGGACCTATTAGGGTCTTTCATGTCACTTTGGAATAGAGATTGATATTGATAAGTCGTATAGCTAGTAAAAGCTCCAGCAACGATTCAAGTACAGTATGTGTCTGCATGTATGTGTAGACAAGCATCCTATCAATTCATCTTTGCAGGAAAAGCAAATAGCACAGATAATTGTGAATTGGAAACAAATTAGCTTTCAGAAATTTGCGATATCCACATGAAAATGTCATTTTCTTTCATGTATATGTCACTGTTTTTAAGAAATTAAGTTACATCACATAATTTTTCATACATACACTGAAAGAAGAAATGTAATACTAATGGGGTGACAGTGGCTCAGTGGGTCAAGTAGGTTGTCTAGTTAAGTAGGTTCTCTCCTCCTGACCAAGTGTTGAGGTGTCCGTGAGCAAGACACCTAACCCCAGCTGATTCCGACGAGCTGGCTGGTGCCTTGCTTGACTGACACCTCTGTTGGTGTATGAATGGGTGAATGTGAGGCTCTGTAAAGCGCTTTGGTGGCCATTGTTGGTTAGAAAAGGCGCTATATAAATGCAGTCCATTTACCATTTTAGATAAATGTTAGGGTTAGGGTTAGGTAAGGGTTAAGGTTAGGGTAAGGTAGTGCCCGCGATTTGGGTTAGATAAGTCAGATTGTCTATCCTGCATCGTAGCTCTCCAGCAACTCCTTGTGTCCAGATCGGGCGCCTGTAAATTAAATCGCAGAAGTATAGTTGGTGAACGTAATCATCCCGTGCATGATCTGACTAAAGGCTTCCATGAAGTATGAACAGTGCGAAATCAGTGTGAAAACAGTGCTGAGGTCAAGATGGTCGCATCGCTTCGCGTGTTCAAAAAACTGTGCAATTTTGTGTTATTTAGCCTATTTTTTTTATATACTGTACTCAGTAATTGGATACAAATCAGACAGCCATGATCAAAACACAGATTACTCACCTTCCTATCGATCTTTTCATTTGCTCTGAATCATTTTTCAGAATCAGGTACTTCTTTTAAAGACGAGAATCAAATAGTGTCATTGGGTAGGCGAGTCTGGGTGCTCATCAAGCTCTTCGGCATCATGCTAATCCCCATGCTAATTGCCCGCCATTGCCGATTATTCTGGAACGATCAAACTCAGGGCTAGGATGGCGTTCCAAATCGACATCAAATACCACAACATCCTTTGTGTTTCTGAAACATGGCTCAACCCAGTTTAATGATGTCTTATGAGGTTGAAGATAGGAGACAGGTGCAGGTGTAGGTGTTCTAGATTTGATTTAAAACCCGAAAAGAAAAACAACTAAGCCGACCTCAGCCATCGAATTATATGGGCGATAGTGATGCCCAAAACAACAAAGCTAATATGTGACTGTTCGCTGACTGTTTCTATGGTTACTGTAGCTTGCTTTAATTGATGCTAGCAACTAGCTACATTCCTGTAGACGTCCTTGGACACGTGATCATTCTATATCCCATGGTTCAGTGATGCAAATCAGAGTAATTTTTGTATGTACATATATACATAATTTTACTGTGTTAATTTAGATAATTATGACACTTCTGAATCAACAAGTAGAACACTGTGGTTACTTCCTACTGTTTACAATTACAGTCTTTTATAAATATAGTTGTATTCTGCAGTCACTGCTATCAATAACCATATGATAAGAAGGTGTCTTGGGAATTAAGCATAATATAACATACACTGATCACCCATAACATTATGACTACCTGCTTAATATTGTGTAGGTCCCCCTTATGCCGATAAAACAGAAGCCCCATACGTAACAACATGGGATGCACTGAGTTCTAATACCTTTCTAGAACCATTATTAGCCTTTTCCGCAATTTGAGATACAGTAGCTTGTCTTCTCAAATCCATACCTTTGCCCATGTTTCCTGCCTCCTCATTTTGTCCTAAAAATTTGATGTACTAGAAGCAGGTAAAATGGGCAAGCATAAGGATTTGAGCCACTTTGACAAGAGACAAATTGTGATGGTTAGACGACTGGGTCAGAGCAACTCTTAAACTGCAGCTCTTTTGGGGTGTTCCCGGGCTGCAGTGGTCAGTACCGATCAAAGTGGTACAAGGAAGGAAAAGCAGTGAACAGGCATCAGGGTCATGTGTGGCCAAGGCTCATTGATGCACGTGGGGAGAGAAGGCTGGTCTGTGTTGTCTGATGCAAAAGACAAGCTATAGCTTAAATTGCTGAAGAAGTTCATGCTGGTTTTGATAGAAAGTTGTCAGAACACAGGGCATCAGTTTGTTGTGTATGGGGCTGCTGTTTTGGTGACGAAAGGGGGGCATACACAATATTAGGCAGGTAGTCATAATGTTATGGCTGATCGGTATGTATTATATTATGCTTGATTCCCGAGCCACCTTCCTATCATATGGTTATTGATAGAGATTGTGTCTAATTGGTTTTGCATGTCCTCATGTTTTTTTATTTTTGTAATTATTTTACTGCATTGTTGGAGTTGAAACCTGGGCACAAGATTTTTACTGTACATGCAATAATACCTGCAGTCTTCTGACAATAAAACTTGAAACGTGTTTCTAATAATTTGCTAAATCAAAGCTAAATTAGTTTTCTTACAATTGGGGTTGAAGTGAAAACCAACAGGACAGTAGATCTTGAGAAACAGGGTTGGGCAATCCTGATGTAGGTAAAGTAGGGTGTCATTTGAGACACTCAGTGCCTACAATCAATACTTACTTGAAAGCCTTTTAATAACATGGACAAAGGAACTGGAGGGGACTAAAGGCCAAGTGAACACCACGCTCACTCCACATAAATCTACTGTATGGTCCGTTGAGGCTAACTGAACTATGACCCTACAACATCTAGGGAAAATGTCTGAGAATAGTGATATACGGTGGGTAATATTGATCCAATCTCTCTAGATCTTCCTTTCACAGAGTCAGTGCTTCTGCAATGGTGTTTCGGTACTTGTAAATACAGGAGCTACGGAGGCAGATGTCTTGATCATGCTGTAATGATCACTAGATCAAAGTGCTCTACCACAGGTTTGACACATGGAGGCTGATCTCATTCTGAGAACAAACAAATTATTCAAGACCCAAACAATTTCACACTCTGGGAATTCATCCTCAAATCCATGTACGTCTGCATAGTGGGAAATGCCAGCTTGCAGGGGTCCTGAAGAGTATTGCCTCAGGCGTAGTTGCTGGAATATCGTCAATCGTGGGAAATCAATTGACTCTGTTGGTCAGTATTGTCTAGAAGGAGGTTAGCAAAATTGCATCATGGAAAAAATGTTCGAAACATTTTCTAAAGATTAAAATGTCCTTTTTTAAAAGTAAGCCCAACAGGAATTGTAAAAACCCATATAATATCACTTCATTATAGGTATTACAACCCACAAATCTAATCACATGTCCTATGGCTGTTGGACTATATTCTCGCTTTGTGATTCGGTATAGCATCGTTTGAGAAGTAAGGAAAATACTTTGCATTAAACCACCATTTCCATATTCATTGCAGCCTCTTTGAAATCACACTGTGTTCAATAAGATGTGATGGGAAACTCAGTTTTAAACTCAGTACTCGTTGAAAAGATGTTTGTGCTTACCAGGAAATGCATGTCATAGCACTTTCCAACACTAACAATAATCTTGTCACAGGGAAAATGAATGGTCACAGCGAAGACAAACCCATAGTTTCAGTCTGGGGAAAGATCATACACCCATGAACCATGAAACGGTTTACTATCCTGAGCGAGGCCCCAAACAACAGCATACCTCCTTAAAAAGGACTGCAATACTGGAATTTGACAGTGTTTCTCAGGACACTCGGGTTAAAATGTCCTCTTTTTCTAATACCCAGGGTCCCCTCTGACCAGCAGGGATGTGCTTTGTTTACAGTGGAGATTAAGACCCTAGCTGCGATAGCGTCTTCTCAGCAGATAGCAGCTTCTCTCTCACTGCCTTCTTATCTGGTGCTCATCTGATCTGCATTATCTCCTCCTTCTCCCAGCCTGACTGTGCTTGTGTCCCAAACGGCACCTTGTTCCCAGTGTTTGCTGTTGACAGCTGTGCACGACATAGTGACTAGGGTGGTGGTTGGGATGCAGTGACCATCTTTCTCCGGGCCTAGCTCAGCTAATGAAGGAAGTGGATGACAAAGCCTGTTTCTCTGCCCAAAATCTGCTGCAATACTAAACCTAGCCAGCCCCAAACACACACACACACTGGAACAGATACACACATGCTTTATCTTCTTGTCTCTCTCACACACATATCAAATGTACATACAAGAACTGCCCCGAGGCTTGACGCTGTGCTAGGTACCTCCAGGCCTGATGTTGTGCTAGCTCTTTGGTGTAGACCTCAGATACAGCAATACAGCGAGGGACAACCAGCAGCACTTCCACCTCTTCACATTGCACATTTTTGTTTGACTGCACCAAGAAAAGATAAAGACATTGCCCTTTATGAACAGAGCCCAAGTTCAGCCTCAGCTGATTTGGATTTGGATAAATTAGAGGTCAGGTTCACCAATTGCCAACACCCCTCCCTAAAAAAATATTGAAAACAATTCCTTTTGGTGTTTAGGAAACGTCCTGGCAAACCCATGGGGAACACATCCTTTTCATAGGCTTTTTACACTACGATAGATTTAAAATCCCCTTGAGGGTCTCTCGAATTCCACGCGACCTCCGGAGATAGCGCACAAGAAGAATTCGAAAAGATCCAACCAGGGGCTTTGCAAACAGCCCAGGGGAAATGTGTATTGTGGGTAAATTCTTCACGTCTAAGTTAATGGGTTGGGCTGGTTTCTGAGCAAAGTGCTCAGGCAAGTGTGTCATTCAAGACATCTTGAATGACACACCCACAAACGTGCACTTGGAAAGTGAAATAGGGGAGGGTGTTATGGAGCATAGTAAAATAGATTTACAGCAACTCAATGTCCACTCTTTGTAGGTGATCTGGCTCTTCTATCCCTACCAAGGACAGCTTTCAGCAGCACCTTGATCTATTGAACAAATTCTTGAACAAATTTGGCCGTGACAGTTAAACTTGGTAAGTCAGAGAAAATGGTGTCCCAAAACAAAGGTTAAGATCCCACGAAAAATAACAATGTACATACTGCCTTTGAGTTAGATAAGTCAGATTGTCTATCCTGCCCCGTCACACTACAGCGACTCCTTGTGTCCAGATTTGGGTGCCTGTAAATTCAACCGCGAAAGTATGTGAACATAATCATGCCGTGCATGATTCAATGTTGGAGACCCAAGTCACTGTCTTGACTTAAAGTCGCACTTAAGTCACCAATAAATTTACTTGTGACTTGACTTCCGAGTAATTCAAAATACTTTAAACTTCACTTGGACTTGTAGTCATTGGACTTGTGTCTTGGACAGTAAATATAGAATAGGTAAAACTAAGGAAAAACACCTGCCTTCACACCCTGTTCAGGTCAGTCTCTGACAGCTTAAACAATAAAACATTTGAAAATCACCTAGGTAATGTTAGCAACAGTTCTCCTCAGAGATGTGTGAGGGAAGTGAACAGCCAAAATGGCAGTTGAAAGTGCACTTGATCGATTTTTAATAGCTTTTGGCTGTGAATATTTTAGTAAAGGGGGCAGACATGTAGCTACCAAAACATCAAATTTCTTGCGCCACTTGAAGGGACACAAAAGAGGTTAGTCAGACTTTGTCAGCAGGTAACTAACACAATGTTACATTATCTAGCTAACGTAGCAAATTAGGTAGTAGATTAAGGTGAACGTGATCTCACAGAGTTCCGTAAAATGACCACGGACCCTTACCTTCAAAATCCGTGGCAGTTTCACGGAATGGCAGAAGATTCTGTGAAACAAACACAAACCCTTAACTTTGAAATCTGTGGCAGTTTCACAGAATTGCATGATGACGTAGCAGAGTGTTAATAGCGTAGATTTTGCAGGATGGTAGGATGGGGACGGTGGAAGGGCGTATAAACATGCGACTCACGTCCCAAAGGTTGAGTTCAAAATCCAGTTGGACACTTTGCATGTATTTTGTTTTCTATTCCAGTGCGATGCAGACATATTGCAAATGTGCTTTTTTATCATTTTTTTCCTCACTGTCACCATGTTTCCAAACAATACATTACAACGTCATACATGTCACATGGACTTAACAGCATGGTTTCTGAGTGGTTAAGGTTAGGGTAATTGTTTGTGTTATCGGTTAAAGCTAACTGTGTTTGTCTATTGACTTATATGAATATCAAATAACATGTTATGCCCATTTTCATTATTTTCCAAAGCGTTCCAATACTTTATCTTGCCACTGTATCTCTCAAACCAATCTGGTCATCTGATTATCTCATTGAATCTGTATATGAATCAATTATGCATATGCCATAGCCTACCTGAGGCTTGTTGCTGGTCATGTCCATCCCTTCATGACCAGCGTCAAGTGTACCCATCTTCTAAAAGCTCTTTCCAGCAGGGTATCACACCATGTCACAAAGCTCACATAATACCAAACTCTTCTTTTGTACATGCCAGTGAGTTCACTGAACTCAAATGGCCTCCACAGTCCCCAGATTCTAATTGAGCACCTTTGGGATGTGGTGGAACGGAGCCGACAAATCTGCAAATCTAACTCTAACCCTGCCGCTTGGTCGTTTTTACCCTGTGGTGTCCATCAAAGGGCAACTTTGGTGTCATTTTATCCTAGCCATGTCGTCATCCTGAAGACATGTCCTATCCATTGAAAATATCTCTGCTGTATTTGTTGCACAATGCATGTGGAGTTTGTGATGTCTAGTATGTCCCTATTTGAGATGTGACATGACCAGAATATTCTACAGATTTAAGGAGACAGGCATGGTGGAAACTCGATAGTGCCCTCATGTTGGGTTTGGTGACTCTCCAACATTCCCTCCCATAAATGAAAGTGGATTTTACATTGCTGTTATATATCCTCAGCTTTGTTTTTCAGCTGTGTTGTTTTGACTTCCAAATCGGTCAATATCTGTGAAATGCTGATCTTGCTTTGGCTAGTCTGTTCTTGATGTCTCTCTGGGTAGAGTCATCAGGGCTGACAACCGCTCTTAAATAGGTAAACCTTTTCAATTTCTGTACCTTTAGCAACTAGTCTGGTGTTGGATGTAATATTTTATCAATAGTCTTTTAAGTATTGATCTGAATTCCGTTTTGGATAGTGGCTTAGCCGATTGGTCTTCTGCATATTTGCTTGTTGGGATGACAGGAGGGCTATGTCATCTGCAAAGTCAAGGTCTTCTAGTGTTGAAAACATGGACCATGTGATGCCTTTTCTTTGGTCGCTGATGGTCTTTCTCATCACCCAGTATTAGAATTTAATAAGGGAGATGATGCAACCCTGTCTAACCCCGGATTTAACAGCAAACCAGTCGGTAGCTTGGTTGTTCAGTAGTACTGCATATTATGGTCTACATAGAAGCCTATTATCAGGGTCACAATATTGTCTGGTACAACCTATGATCTAAGGATTTTCCACAGAGTTTCTCCGTGTACACTGTCGAAGGCTTTCTTAAAATCAATGAAATGTATGTACAGAGTTGTCTTCCTTTCTATATACTGCTCTATGATGTTCTTTAGTGCAAAGATTTGATCAATGCACCATCTTCCTCTCCTGATTCCAGCCTGTTCTTGTCTTAAGTTCTTATCCAGTTCTTCATTAAGTCTGTTCAGAAGTTCTCTACAGAAGACTTCACTTGGGATTGAAATTGTGTAATCCGCCTCCAGTTATCACAGTTTTCTAGGTCCAATTTCTTTGTCAACTTTACAATTAGGCCTTTAGACCAGTCGTGTGGAGTCTTGTTTTCTTTCAAGATGTCAATAAAGAGGTTGTGTAATTCACCTGTGTCTGCTCCAATGTCTGCTTTATTTTTTTCTTCCTTTGATGGTATATCAGTGCATATTTATGGTATATCTGTGCATATTTATGGTATATCAGTGCATATTTATGGTATATCAGTGCATATTTCAAGTTCAATACAGTTCAAACCCAAACAAGGGGCAATACCCCAATACAAGGAAAGTCTAAAATAATGTTGTTCCCTCATCCTAACAGCACAGAATATTGGCCAAAGCTAATGGAAATTCATTGATATTGCCTAATGTGGATGTCAATATTATTCATTTCTATCCACCATATTGGATCAGTAGTTATAAGTAGGCATTAACACATGGGTAATGGCAAACTTGCCAGGGAATAAACACACAACTCAGCGGTGTGAGAAGTCGAGGCCAAAGGCCTGTATTTTCCTTATTGAGTTAGAGACTCAGTTCTTCACTCAAACCAAGGGGTGGAGGTAGAGGGCTCAGGAAAATCCAGGGTGTGTAAACGAACAGTATATGTATAGGTTGACGGATAGTGAAATTAACATGGAATA
This sequence comes from Umbra pygmaea, assembly GCA_016801145.1. Lineage (NCBI taxonomy): Eukaryota > Metazoa > Chordata > Actinopteri > Esociformes > Umbridae > Umbra > Umbra pygmaea. Next base: position 51,174 of record JACXGM010001472.1, read on the forward strand.
TTCTCCTTAGAGAAGTCACTTTATGTATCCATAGTTGTCCACATCGAGAAGACAACATACTGCATTTGTGATTACCACTCAAGATGCCTGTTCAGTTGTTGGGAAACAAGACTGATACAAAAAAAACAACAATGCAGGAATAGAAAAAACCAACCTAGCAGTAGACGACCTTGTGCAGGATCTCAGGTGAGTGAATGACACATTTATTTGGCCCGTGTTGCAAGCAATTCCAGATGTCTCCGGTTTACAGCTACATATTTCATATCTTTCTAAAATCTGTGGCCAACCGATCACGTTGATAACCATGCCATGGCATAACACTAACTAGTCACGACTTGATGTTGTAGTGGTGTCACAAAATGAATGAGATTACTTCAATCCTATGGCTGGCTAGCATGTTTACATCTGAGACAATGTTATTGTTAAAATAGTTTTTATTTTGTAGATGGTATGATTTGGAAGCTCAATTGAGTCTTGAAGCAAAAGGAAATTGTCTGCCATGTTTTTTATATTGTCCAGCTCCTCCGATTTGGCGTAGTGATTCTTGAGTGAAAAGGCAACATTCACACTGCAGACATCAGGGAATTGTCATAGGCTTGGAATGCAATTTTAGCCAGATATCTCTAAACCCATTTTATAATGGATTTTAACCTAATAGATCAACTGAGGGAAAACTATTGGGAAAAACACAGACCCAGAAATTAATTTTACCTGCAGCATGAGAGAAAGTCAGTTGCTGGCTGAGTTTCTCTGGATTGTTTTGTATGTGATTCGCTTTTATGTCAGGAAGTATAACAAAGCAAACATACCAATGTCAGTGGTAAAAAGAACATTCTGGATTCTTTTATGACCCCTGAAAAGACAAAAAGGTTAACGAGGACATTGCTAGCGAATTCATATGGAGTTTAAAGCGTAACTCTTGCCAAAATGCAACCTAGGGTCTTTTTGTTAATGTACCCGAGTCAAACTTTTGTCTAAAAGCATAATTAGGAAGGAAACACCACTTTTAAGATTTTCTGTATTTTTGGTTTTGGTCAAATCACCTTTTGAATGGGAGTAGGGCACTACTATGATCATCAAAATAGCTATTTTTAAAACACTAAGAAGGCTCAACACAACATGAAACTTTGCTCAAAGTATCACCAGGAGCTGTACACTTGAACTCGAGCATTGAGAACTTTGATTGTGTACACAGAGGCAGAAAAGCAGCCACCAGAAACACGAAGTGCTAAGGTTTGTACCATTGTAAGACTTTGACTTAGATTTCAAAAACTCAAAACCATACCTTTAGAACACAAAGAAGAATTAAGACAAAGACGTAAGCAAAAAGGAAAATCAATGATAGAGCTGGAGAGATTGGGAATCACAGGGGTAGAGACAGAGTGAAAGGAGACAGAAAAAGATATGAGCAAGCGGGAGGGTGGGAGAGAGTTAGAGAGAAAAGCTAGACTAACTCAAATACAAGCCAAAGTGCTTCCCTTACACGTGAAAATACGTATCACCCTTTTAGGAGTAACCTGATGAGCTGATATTTGATATCTATACAACTACTACATACATATATCGAGTCAATAAAGTGAAATGACTGCAGAGTAAAAGCACTTTAGACATATTGGGTCTGTAAGACGATCAGCGAAACTGAAGCTTCATGATATTCTATAGAAGATGATGTAGAACATTCCTGGGCTCAAATAACATTTGAAATCTTTTGACGATCATTTACCTGGGCTTGATTGAGCGTGTCTGATTCAATGGAACCAATATAATATTTGAATTAAGGCGACCCCCCCATCCATATTACTCCAGGCAAGAAAAACAATGGCTGAAAGATTTCAAATAGTGATTGAACCCAAGATGAATGAATCACTAACTGTCATAAATGTCCTCATCACACCTCACTGTAGTGTACAGAGAGCAGGTGTTCCACGTTGCACACTATACAATGTATGTAGTGTGCTACGTTTGACCAGTTCCCCATTAGGTTCTGCTCAAATGTAGTTCACTACACAGTGAACAGTGTTTCATTTGGGAGACAAGTCTCACAGGCCCTACAGTACAGCAGTACAGTGGGGTATATGAAAGAAAAAGTCACGCGTCTTATCATAAAAGTCAGTTTTGCAGTGTGTGTCATTGTGTGAATACAAATCAACAGTGGAGGCACGGATCTGTTTAAACATTACTAACACAGTGTGGGGTTAACAGTGAATAGGATGGAGAAACAGGTCATCATTTCAATTTGAAAAGTAATTAGTCTGCAACGGTGCTCAATCCTGTGCCTGTGGACCCAAAGGGGCACACCTTTTTGTTCATGTACTTTCATTACGCTCCTACTTAAAATAAATAATGCTCGATGGTGATTTGATGATTTTAATCGACTTTGTAGTGTTAAGAAGAAAATAAAAATCTGTACTGCCAAGTCCCCTGCAGCTAGGTTTGAGAAACACAATGATTATTAAAAATTCATCACAGAAATCCCTGCATGCTCTTGCTGGTAAAGACAGTTGATGTGCTGAGACACTAAATTATATGTTGTTTAGAATCAGCTATTGATTTGCAATAACATGTCACCCAGCATCCCAAATTAATGAGAAATAGTTTGAGGTATAGATATTTGCTAAACACGCAAGGATCCTTTAAATTTCAGCTAAGCTTTCTTTGGTCCACAACCAAAGTTACACAATATCATGGTTTCCCTCCTCCGTCAATGCCTGAGTCAGTGGCTTTATTCCACACCGAATACATGAATGTGTTTCTGTGTCTCCCAAACTGTTTACGTCATCCATTATATTCACCAATAGATTGCCTTTGTTTACCATTCACTGCACACATCGGTTATGCATCCATTAATCAGTACATGCATTCATTTTCTGTGTTCACCTTAGTCTGTCAGTTATTGTTATCAGTTAACGTTTGTTTGTGTATCCCTTACCCATTTGTTCATGGAAGGGCTGTTCACCAGGCTGCACCTGTGATTTAGACAGCATTTACGAGAAGCTGTTCTAGTCCGGTTATGAATTAAATACTTGTCGAACTTACCCTGTGTTTCAACTCATTTTTCCTACAACCCATTACACCAAACCTCAATGTGAAAGACTGGTGGAGCCAAGATGCATGAAAGACAATTGTTAGTATTATACAATTATTATTATTCCACCAAATAATACTTAAAGTTAACACATTAGTATCGTGTTATTTAATAACAAATGTTAACTTATTTTCCTTGCAATAATTGAGGTCTGACAACACTGCATATTTTTGGGAGAAATATTGTCACAATGTTACAGAATAGAAAGACAAACATACCTATCAATAGGAAAATAATCATAATGTTAGTAGTAACTGAATTATAGTTAATGGCAGATAGTGTTGGCTGAAATGGCAGATTTGAACCTAAGCTGTAGGGGTGCATGTGCACTGGCGGTAGTGACCCAGGCAGCTGGTCCTCACTAGGCAAAAAATATACTTCAAAAGTGCTAAATGCTGTAATGTTCACTCCTTGAGCAGACTCAAAAAAGGTTAAAAATGAACAATAATGTTTATTAACTGAACATATGGTTGGCAAAGGTACAAAAGGTAAATCCCAGGCAGAGTAATCCAAAAGCAGGCATCGGTCAAAACTGAATAGCTGGTAAGGCTAAAGTACATCTAGGGATATTTCTTGGCAGAGTAATCAAAAC